>VXAV01010028.1:15035-31332 GCA_013399715.1 Alectura lathami | reverse complement strand
AAAGAAGAAGGGAGAGGGGTGGGGGGGGGGGGGGGGGAAAACAAAGATGGGAAATAAGTGTGTTTCTTTGCTAGCTTGTTAGTGTGCACTTTTTGGCAGGGGACTGGCTGCAGTTGAGGAGGGATTCTTTCAGGAGGCATCAGGGCTTGTCTAAGGGGTTAGATCTCACACCAGCACAGCTATCCATTTTATTCCTTGTTTTGTGCTACCTTGAGGCTGCGGTTTCCTGGCTCCAGGTGTGGCTGTGAGGTGCTCTTTCCTCACTGGTGCTGGTCTCTGTCTAGCCATGTCCGTTCCTGCCCTCTGCTCATCCCTGCCCTCATGCTGTGCTGTGTAAGGACCAGGCTTCGCGTTCGGCTGAGCCCCTCTGATGGCTCACTGAAACCAAGGGGGCAGGCCCTGCCAGTCAGGCCTCGCCTTTCCTCAGGCTTGTGTAACCTCCTGGTGAAGCAATCTGGTGAGCTGAGCTGCCATAAAACTGCAAGAAGGGTGTAATACAGCTCGTTTTAAGAGTTGTGTGGCCCCATGGTGGTGATCGTCAGCTGTTGCAGTTCCTTGTGTGGCTCACTGAAGTCAAATGATGGGGAAAACCTGCCCCAGCCTGGGCTGCGGGTAGGATCGCCTCTTCTGGTAGCAGCTACTTGTGAGGGCATCTTGGTGTGTCTGACTAGCAACATTTGGTGGCCAAATGGCTGCGCTGCCGCTTGGGTCAGGGGACTCACACACAGGAGGGGGCTGCTTCTCAGATGGATCACGCTCCTAGCCTATTTCTCTGGGAGTGCAAGCAAATTTTGGTGGGACAAGGTGGCCGAGGACAAGGGGCGCTTAACCTGGCCCTGCTGCCAGAAGAGACGAGACGGCGTACAAATAAAACCTGAGCTACAGGGAGCTAAGTGGAGGGGAGCTGTGCAGTCCCTTGGCTCAGGGTTCCCTACCCCTCCTGCTGCAGGGTTTTTCATCCTGTTCCTCCTCAGGTAAGATCAGCTTTTCCTCCTTGCCTTGATGTTGCACCAGGCTCTTGCCTCACCTGCTGTAGATATGAGTAAGGCCTAAATCCTCTCACGCCTTCAACTGCATGAAGTGTGTAAGCAGCCTTCGTGTCACTGTCAGTACTGCTTGTTCCTAGTGCCAGTCTGAGAGGAGGAGGCCGTGTACCTGCCCCGGGGGGTGCAGCAAGGGGTGACAACATGGCTGTGCGCTGGCTCTCTGTGCCTCTCTGTGCCAGTGACACACAGTGTCCTGCCAAGAAGAGGAAATAGTTTTTCTGAGGCATAAGAGCCTTTTAAGTAGACGGGTTTTGTTGGCTTTTATAAGTGATTCTGCCTGGAAAAAGTGGTCAAGCCCATCTCGCTTTGATCTCTGCCTGCTCCCCACTGCCTCTGGTTACAGCTCACTTCAGGGAAGCTCTTGTCTAAACTCGGTGCTCTTTGTGGTTTCCTACCCTGTGCTGGGGCCACGAGGTGGCAGGAGCGCTCCACCAGAGCCGCCAGACAGCAATGCAGCTGCTCACTTTTATAGCCGAGGTAGGAACTGTGGTTAGTTGTTTGTGTACTGTCATAACTGTGTTTTGAAATTGGGAAGAATTTCACATGTATGTGTCTAATCCATGCTCCTTATTCCCTTTATATAACATAAATTTGTTCTGGGTCTTGGCTTTTTTTCTTCTCTGAAGGGGGAGGGAAAGGAGGGGGAGATGTACAGCCACATCTGAAATTCCTCACAGGTTCCAGCATTGATCACACCCTGTGAAGCACATTACTGAGGCTGTGAAGGCTGCTTTTGTCCTGATTTCACCCTGTTCTGTCAGGGTATTGCATCACGTAATATGCAAAGTGTTCAGAGCTCCTGCAGTACCCCAGTAATAAGGGTGAACTGAGGTTGCAGCAACAGCTCTACCTCTGCATTCCTGTTGCGTTCTGTGGGCTTTAATGCTCCTGCTTCCGCTGCAAACCCTGCTTGGGGTCAGTGAGTCCTCCGAGCATGATGTGATTGATACTTCTTTAAGAAGCAAATTGGGTATGAGGTGTGAGGGGGAATTCTCCCAAAAAACACTTGGTAAGATTGCTCAATCTGATCAAATGGTGATGAGGGGAGTCATTGCTTTCAGGCATTTTTCGTCTCAGAGCTCTCCCACCACCCTCCCTGAAATTAATGCTCCCGTTTTACATCTGAGTTCCCTGTTCTAGGATGCGGAACTGAAAATCAGCAATGCAGTTGTTTGCTTGCCTCAGCCAGGAGGGTCCCTTTTCTTTTGCCTCTAGTGAGGAATCCGTGCAGGAAGACTGTTAGCAGGAAAAAAGGCTGTAAGAGAAAAACAGCTGGAAACGACCACAGAATTCAGGAGGCTGATGGCACCATTTTGGTCACAACCTCTTCTCTTTCTACATGGCAGAGGGGAAGCATCTTTCTTTGCTTCCTTTTTCATTCCCTTACATCTCCTTTCTCAGTGTTAATGTTATGCTTGGGGTCCTTTGGTCATCTTAGTTTTGATCATCTCCCTTCTTGCATTATGGAGAGGCTATATATATATATATATTTTTTTTTTTTTTAAGCATCTCAGCAGTCTGTGCTCCCCTCTGTGAGTGAAGATGTATGCAGGACTCTTTTCCATTTGTGTCCCCACCTTTTGTGCTACTCATGCCTTCCAGAGCATGGCTAGCAGTGGGAAGGAGCTCTTTGGGTTTGTGCTCACTCCACTGTGGGCATGGGGTGGGCAGGGAGTCCTGCTCATCTCTGCACAGCTAAAATGTGTACAAGAGAAGAAATGTAGCCAAATTGGTTAAGAAATACCAGTTTGTGACTCTCTTCTCTGTCCTCCCCCCATCTGGTTTCTAGTAGCAACAAGAGCCTTCACAGGAGCCCTGCATCTCCCATGTCACAGGGCTGTCTCTGTCCAGCTGTTGTCTTTTTGGCCTGGTCTGTGTGGAAATATCTTTCCAGCATTGAGATTGGGTGGGAGGAAGAATGTCCTCCTCTCCCCTGCTTGGATAAAGTTATGCTTGTACAAGAGTGTGTGCTGGCATAACTGCTACTGGGGGGAACGGGACAGGATTGCTGTGCTGCTCTCACTCTTCTGGAAAGCAGCTAAGAGCCATGTTGGCAAACGGTCTCTTCTGGTGCAAGCAGGCTCTGCTCCAGGCTCCTCTGGCTCCGAACTCTGTCTAAACAGATTGCTGGGTTTCACACTGAGCATGACTGAATGCCGCTGAAATGCAGTGGAGCAGAATTTCACGTGCCCGCCGCCCTGGGCTTGCTGGAAATGCGCGGGGAAGGCAGAGATGGAAGAAGCACTTATTTATCTGGCGTGGCATGTGAAGCATTAGGCTTGTGGCAATTCCAGGCTCTACTGGTATGGGAGAGTAAAGGGATCCTGTGACTCAGCTGGTGCCATGCTCTTTCTTGCTCCCTTCGTGCAGAGGGGGATGGTAAAGAGGAGTAGTCACAGGGATTGCTCAAGAGACTGTCAGACATCTCAGATGGTGCAAGCATCAAAGCGAGCGAGCTCACGATTAGCCAAGAAGTGACAAGTGGAGTGGGCTAGGTCAGCTTGCTCCTTGCCTGTGTATGAGAGTAAAGTACAATGGTGTACTCCTGGTCTTTTCTGTCTGCAAGTGCTTCTAGTGTGTAGAAGGAGCTTTCCTGTGTGCTCGTGGTTGGGTGATGACCTTACTGTCTTTCTCTCTTCCTCCTCTGTAACAGTGAAGTGTAACACGGCCCCCACCATGATAAGAAAAGCATCCTGTCTCCTTTCATGTTGTCTGACTACTGATAGACTTTTTGGCTCTGTGGCATTCTGCCTTCATTCAAGAAAAGCCCTACTGGTATGGGGAATCCTTGCTAATATTCTTGTAGGGTTGGGAGAAAAAAGTCTGTAACAATTTTTGGGAGTGGGGAGCAAGGGGGAAGAAGGAAGTTTTCAAAACTTATAGCATCTGGCATAAGAAAGGCAAAATGCTGGAGAGGAGAATGACCTTCTCTCTTCTCTGTATATATTAAAGGATAAGATGCTGAAGTCAAATCAGGAGCTGTGGATCTTTCTACAGCGAAAGCGAGCTAGTTAATGCAGCGGTACTTAGCATTCAAGGGCTTAATTCAGCCTTGGATGTTAGAGAATTCAGCTCCTCTCTCTCCTCCTAGCTTCACCTCCCCCTTAGACAAAATATATAACACTGCATGTGGAATACCTGTCCTAGGGAAGCTAAGAACACTTAGCTGAAGTACTGGGAAATGCTGCACTTAGGATTTACTGGCAGCTTTTGCTATGATTATGAAGTCTGGGAGCATCAGAAGTTGCACATCTGCCCACATCCTGCTGATGTTCCCTTTACTGCTCGGTGCGTGGAGGGAAGAAATGGTGTAGGGGGAGGAGGCAGTTGCCTTGCTGTCCCCATGGATCATGTTTTTTCCCCGGGGTGGGGCTCTGCAAGCTTTTTTTTTTTCCTGTGGCAAGGCTGGATGCAGAGGTTCCTACCCTTCTGTAATCCACAGGATGTTCAATTAAGTAAGGCAGCAATTTCAGCCTAAGAAGTTTGTATCACTGTACCTGTCACCTCCACCATCTGTGCAACTGTTTTATGTTTGCATTAACAAGAAAAGGTTGTTTGCAAAAAGGGATCCTTGCTAAGGGATAGAAACTATTTGCCAACTTGGAGACACAGATGCGTTTGTGCTGCAGGGGTACGAATGAGTAGCTGTGGCTACACCTTTCCTCAGAGGGCTAATAAAACTTGTACTGAACCCTTTTTCTGAACCCAGAACATGGTTCAACAAACAGTTTCATCAACCCTTGGGAGTGCCCATTGTGTGCAGGTGGGTGGGGAGAGCAAATGGGAGCTTGGGAGAGCTGGAACCCTGTGGCGCGTCCTTGCTGACTGTGCCTGTATCTAGCGCATGCTCTTCTCCTGCCACAATGGGTGGCTCCATGCACGTTCTCACAGACTTTCCCATAGCACTTAACAAAAATTCTTTTTTGCAACACCTTTGTGTGAAAATTAGTCAATGCACCTTCTTGCCAAATGAAGGACTGGTGTTGATATCAAATGCTCTGTTGTCTAGTAAGACAGGGCGTCTACTTTAAATGCCAAGTTTTTGTTTGTTTCCAAGGATGACAAGCTGAAAATCAGGGGCTGTGCCTTTTCTGATGTATCTTCTCTGTTTTGCCCAATAACTCTTGAGCTCACTGCTTAGTTTGCTCCGTGGAAGACAGAATTGAGGAGCATCCCAGCATGGAGAAAAGACTTTAAGAAATACCAGAGACTCGCTGTGAATTCTCATAAAGGCAAAAAACGTGGGAGAAACACATGTGAGAGCTGAAGTTAATCATGAGGCACAAACTGTGGGAATTGTGGCTTCCCCAGCTTGCGGTGCTCGCAGACGCAGACCCATTTCCTTCCTCGGGTGCTGCTACGCATGCTTTCGGTGTCATATAGGAGCAGGGTGCTCAGCACAGGAATTCAGTTGCATGCCTGCCTGAGTATCTGCAGAGGAAGAGGGGAGGATGATTTTTGAGCTCATTGCTAAGTGACTTGTCTTGAAATTCAAGATTAGTATGTGAATGGGAATTCTGGCTGTGTGTACTTATTTGAAGCCTTCTAGGGAACTTGTGCACCAGGGATCTTAATGCAACCACTGCTTCCAGCATCCAACCCTCTGTCAGGTGAAGTAGGAGTCTCACTTCTTAGCCTGTTTTTCAAGGGTGTTATGCTAATGGTGTGTCTAGTAATGACCAAGCACAAGGACATGGATTTTGGAAGAACAGCACTAAGTGCTGACTTTGAGGTAGCCCTCAAATGGGTGCAGCTGAATGTAATGTAAGCTCAGTCAGTCATACTAAAATAGACATTTGGGTTTTAGTCCCATCCATACAAAATATGACTCCTCAGGGCATCTTCACGTTATAAAGGTTAAAAGCTCGCAGGGGCCTAATAATTCATAGAGGTGGAGTTTGATCCAAGATGAAAATTGCTGAGACATAGGGACTGAAAAAATTGTCAAGATACCTGCGGTGATTGTGCAATGCTAGGATTCTAGCAGTATTGGAAGGTATGGTTGGTGTTTGTGTGTTTTGTTGTTAAGAAAACAGCTGATTTGAGGTGGGGGTTTTGAAAAAATAAAATAATTAGGACACCTGTCTCTATAGTTCTAGTGAACAAGATGTTAGAAACTTTTCAGAGAGTAAATGAGAATGGCTCATAGAAGAGAGACTTGTGCTTTTAACACAAAAAAGCACAAAAAAAACCCTGTAGTTTTGGAATATTATATGCAATGTTTCATGATATTGGCCTGGATGTCATGTATCATTGAAGCTTGTTAAGGAAAATATGCAGTAGTTTGGTTTTTCTTTTTTCTCCTTTCTTTCTTGAATTGCTGGAAACAGCAGCTCTTCACTGGAGTCCTCTGTGGAGGGGACTGGGTTTTAGCCTTGGAAGGGAAGAGGAGATGAGCTCAGTGTATGAAATGCCCTTATGCCTTCTCTTTGTTTTTCAGTGGACGAATATATTGCCATTGCTAAAGAGAAGCATGGATACAATATGGAGCAGGTAACAACCCTTTGAATGCTTACTTGTTTAAAAATATGTTTCCAGCAGATACTGAAACTTGACTTGAAATGAAATGGCTGCCTACAAGTGCTTCTTCCCTCTTATACTGTCTGTTTTCTCCTGTTCTACTTCTCCCCATACTTGCTGTTCCTAATGGTGAATAGAGAGCTCTGGGATTATAGAGCTCACACAAAATTTTACATAAATGGTCAAAAGAAAAACAGAAACAACATTGGAATTTCTTGTGAAGTTTGGCTATGAGTATTATGCTTCCTATGGTGGCCGCCTCTTGAACGCTTTCAGAATCCCTAAATAGAGCTAAAAGGCCTTGTTAGTGGAGATGACTCTTCTTTGGACAGCTGCCTGCTTGTATTGCATTTTCTGATTGACTGTTCCACCTCTGCCTCGTGGATGTCTTGGCAGTTATTAATGAGCTATTGAACCATCACAAACCAGTATCCAGAGCCTACCAATATCCAGGGCTTTTTACCTTAAAACTGTGTTGCAAACCATGTTGCAGTTCATAGATGACAGCTCAGGCATCTGTGCAGTGGCAGTAGACAACTTCAGCTGTCCCTGAGGCTAGCCAGTTCCTTTAGCTTAGAGACTGAAATCCTGTTTTGAGGGACAGACCTCTCCTTTACTCCGCTCAGTCTAGGATTGTGTACCAATCTTCCCTGCAACTGTCATCAACTTCAACACTTGCCAGGGAGATGAGCGGTGACTGAGGAGTTTTTCTCAACTCTCTGTAGTTTCCTTATGTACTAATACTTTCCCGGAAAGGTAAGATGGGGAATCTCATGACTTACTGTACTGGCAAATTACGCACTGTCTCTGCAAAGAGATTCTTAGAGAACTTGAAAGTTTATGAAATTGTTCAGGCACAGGCCATTAGCATAGAAGCCAGTGATTTGGTCAGGCAGGGTTTCTAATTAACTGACTTTCCTGTCAGCTTTGAGTCAGGCTTTGAGTGATTGATACTCATCCTCAAAAAGACTTCTTCTGGGATGTGAACATTGAAATTGAGTTAGCCAGCAAAACTTTCAGCAAAATCAGGGATGATCAGAGTTCATATTTGTAGTTTCTAAGAGCAGAGAATGGCAATAAAAGGAACAAAAAGGCACCGAAATCTGCAGACTTAAATCCAGAAAAATCCCTGAATGGCTTACTTCAGTTGAGATGGATACATCCTGGTACTGGAAGCTGTGGGTAATAGTCGCTAAAAGATTGTCTCAGGGTAATAAAAGCTGATTTCATGACTTCAGTGGAGAAGTGTCTGGAGAGTAGGCTGATCTGGAAGACTGATGAGAATGAAGCTTGTGATTTTTAAGCAAGCTGAATTCCTGTAGTTTGGGGAACTTTATTTGGCTAACACAGATCTGTGTTTGTGTCAATGTTAGAAATAGATACCTCACACCCTTCCCTTCTGCCTTCCTCATGTCCCCCATCCCCTGTGTACAGAAGTAGAAGTTGGGGGACTCTGAACCCGGACACAGAGTAGCTGAGCTACATGTAAAAATGTCTCTCCTAAAATTTTTTTTTTTTCCTCATTCTTTCCCTAGCACTCACATAATGCCCTGGAAATGTGTCCTGGGTACTTTGGGATTTTGTAGACAACCAAGCCAGGCACTTCCAGGAAATGCCTGGGAAGGATCTGTCTTGTGTCATTCTGCAAGGCACACTCTTGCTTTGTGTCAGAGAGACTGGTGTCAGGGCTTTCAAATTAGGATAATTTGTGTCACCAAGGGACACTTCCTCTTCAGCAGGTATCACAGTTGCTTGTGGCTGGGTAGCTCTTGAGGAGCCCGTACGGACTCCCTGGAAGCCAGTCAGAACGAGCTTTAGGATTTGGCCACCGCGTGGCCGTTGCTGGCTCGTGTAGCCCTTCCCACGCTCGCATCCCCAGACAGCCAGTCTCCTTGGGCCACTGTGCAGGTGGCTTGGCTAACACCATAACACAGATTCCCGTTCCTCCATCCGCGCCCCCGCCTGAAGCCTACCGTTGGCGATGAAGACGTGCCGGTTCGTTGAAGCGAGTGGCGAGCTGCCTGGCTGGCGTCCGGGCTGCGCGCCCAGCTCTGCCCAACAGCTCTCCTGTCCAGCTGGCTGCATCACGCTGCGAGCGGCTCCCGTACTGTTATCCCTCCTGCCCGTGGCCCAGTGCCACGTGGTTGGTTCCACTGCCCGCGGGTGGCTGCTGGGGGGCTTGGGGCCATGCTGGTGGGGCTGGACCTCAGCCTTGCCAGCGCCAGGCAGGCCAAGGGCAGCCTCTGGCAGGGCAAGCCCACTTCAGCTGGTGCTGGCAATCTGCAGGGGGTTGTGCTGAGCAATCATCTTAGCCATTAAAAAAACCCAAACACCCATATTGCTTTCTTATATCAATAAGGAGAGCCTTTTGCTTTGTGTAAGCAGCTATCCCCTTGGCTATCAGGAGTATTTAGCAGTATTTAGCACCCAAATGGCTCCCTTCATGTCTTCCCTGTGCTTTCTCATAGGGATATTTGGCATAGTGCATATCTGAAGCTGGTGGGGTGACAGGGGAGAGAGGCCTTGCTCCTTCATGCCTGCAAATAGTTTCTTTGGCTCCACGCTTGGCAGAGTGGATGGATATCATAGAATGGTTGGTTTGGAGGGGATCTTAAAGCCCATCCAGCCCCAACCCCCTGCCATGGGCTGGTTGCCACCCACTGGATCAGGCTGCCCAGGGCCCACCCAGCCTGGCCTTGTGCACGTCCAGGGATGGGGCATCCACAGCTTCTCTGGGCAGCCTGGGCCAGGGCCTCACCACCCTCATAGTGAAGAACTTCTTCCTAACATCTAATCTAAATCCCCTTCTTACGGTTTAAAACAATCCCTCTTGTCCTATCACTATCTGCCCATGTAAAAAGTCAATTATATGGTTGAGGAGATAACTAGGTGTGTGGCTTCTGAGACATCTCAAGCAACTGTGCTGTGACCAAGACTTTTTCTTGTTCTGTGTCTTGGCAAAAGGGGCTTCTGAGTGGGGGGAAGGGGGGTGCTCAGGCAGTATTGAAAGGCCAGCAGGGTCAGGGCAAGATCTCAGATAAGGTTAATGTTTATAGTCCTGCCCTCTGCAGAGTGAAGCAAGAACCCAGAAAGGAACTGCTTTTTGCATAGCAAAGCATAGTGGGGAAACCCCAGATTCAGAGCGATCTTGTAGCTCTGAGCAGACTGGATGAAACTACTAGATGGGGGTAACTGGGGCTGTGAAACCCAGACTGAGTTTGCATATGATGAGCGGGTTACTCTGGTGTTTTACTCAGCATGTTAGGGGTTGTTTTCACTTTGCAGCCCTTGTGGAAGGCTGGTTTCTAGCTCTGCAGAGTCAGGCCTTCCCAGAATGACTCGGGGAGGTCCCTGGCGTGCCAGATGCAGTGATGTGTCACAACGTGTGAGCTGCATGCCCTCAGGAGAGGGCTGGATTTGGGCCCGCATCTGGGGGCAGCGGGAGGGGACCACATGCAGGTGGTGAAGCGCAGTGCGTGCTGTGTCTGTGGAACCTGCTGCAGCGAGACGAGACGTAGCTGAGGGGAACGACTGAGCAGCCCCTAAAATGAATGAGATAATTCCTCCTTTTGGCCAGGGACATCTTAGCAGCAAGTCAGGGTTGCACACACTGTTTACCCCGTCCTTCTCTGTTTTTCCCCCCCCTTCTCGTCTTTTCTTGCCATCCCCCTCAGAAAAAGCCCCTAAACAACCCAGAAGAACACCAGCCAACTGAACTGTCCTCCTGACTGCACGGGAAATGGTGGGAGTTCAGCAATGGCAAGAAGCTTCCTCAAGTCCAGTCTGGTTTTTAGGTAGTTTTCTCAAGACATTAATTAGCTTTCCTGTGCATATTGCGATCAGTAAGGTTGCAATCACTTCACTTTTCTTCTCCCCTTGTTCTGTTGTTTTTCCCTTCTTACTTTACTGTACTCCATAATTTGGGTAAATTTCAGTTTGCTCTTCAGAACCTGGAAGGATGCGAGTCAGATCACAGGTGTCTTGTGTGCAGAGAAGTGTCTGATGGAGCTGAGAATTAAAAAGTTTAACATACTACCAGAGAAAAATGCTGTAGCTGTCCCTTTGCACGCATATAATAATACTTCTTGTGATTACAGTTGTCCCTGTGGTGTCCTTGTTGTTTCTAGGCTCTTGGGATGCTGTTTTGGCACAAGCACAACATTGAGAAGTCTTTGGCGGACCTGCCAAACTTTACTCCGTTCCCAGATGAGTGGACAGTGGAAGACAAGGTCTTGTTTGAACAGGCCTTCAGTTTCCATGGGAAAACCTTTCACAGGATCCAGCAGATGGTAAGTGGTGTCAGAGGACTGAGAAAGCAGAACAGGCAATTGGACAATCTTCAGAGCTGAACTGCTGTCTAATGCCTTTGTGAGAGAGAGCGGGCCAAAGGGGATGTTGAGGAAAAATAATACTATGGCTAGATAAAGACAACGTTGCTTCTGGAGCCTCTGTAGAAGTGTTTTCCTGAAGTGCTCTACCAATTCAGGATAAATTTTGACTGTGCAATTTTTATTGGTTGGAAATTACAGTTTTCAGCCCCCTATGTGCTATGGTAGTGTTTTTGTCTCAGCTGGAGTTCAGGCATGGTCTGTATACACATGCCCACCCACACACAGAGTAAAGATTATCTCTGTGCAAAGTTGATTTCCTTTCTTGTAGCCTGCTTTTCAGGAATTCATTTTATTTGAGTACGAAGTCTGTGTTTAATGTGATTTGGGACCGTCAGTGGATGCTGTGGTGCAGGTTTATATATCGCTGCAAGTATTCAGTCCTTTGATTTCAATTTCTAACAAAACTGCCATTGAAAACATCAAGAGTGGGTTTCTGCCTAAAAGGGAACCGCTGGGGTGTGCGTGGGTAAGGGGGCAGAGCATTAAAAAGCCGACTTCAGGCAAAAGGTGGTGAGATTTCCTTTTGAAATATGGAGAGGATGAAATGTAGATTTCTGTATTGAATCGTGAGACTTTGACTAGTTTGTTAGCATGGTGGGAACCAGACTGTTCTTCACTCTCCTTCAATCATGGCTGTGACCTACGTACCTGCAATTTGTTCATCCTCTTTGAAGCACAGGTGAAGGTCTTGCTGATCTTGTTGAAAAGTGAAAGGCAATCGGCCTCCCAAGTATGAAAAACTGCCCGCTCCCTTTTCAAAAAGATGGCAGGAAGAGGGCTGTTCTCCCCCATGACCTGTGTAAACGTTCCTTCACTGGTGTCCTGTAGTGCCTGGCTGCCCTGGTTCAGGTGACGAGGCTTGCATGTACTATGGACAGCTGATACCACAACCTGAAGAATTGTGGACTCCTGAGGAGTGAAGCAGCTTTCTTTTATTAGTCTGCTTTCACATGAGGGGCAATAAAAAGGGGAAGTGTTTTGGGGGAAAAAGATAAACGGAACATGACCTGTTGCTTGGTTTAACACCAAAGCAAAAAAAAAAAGTCACTGTTGAGTACATGTGCAGAAACATGCCTGTCCCTGAGTGAAGTGCATTCCGATACAGGGATGGCAAGCTCATACACTGTTCCCTAGGTAAAGATATATATATATATTTTTATTGTTGCTCCCAGAAAAGCCATGCTACATAAAAGGAATTAAATGGCATGAAGCTTTGTGTTTAGCAGGGGACAGGAATCAAGGGCTCGGGAGCGTGTTGTTAGTTTATATCTGTTGGCCCATTAGCAGCGATGCGGTTTGGAGCTGAGGGGAAAGCCACTGCAGCCAGAGAATGAGAAGTGAGTTACGTTATTTACCGGAGCTGATTCTGACGTTTTGGCACCCGTAGCATGCACTTATAGCCAAGCTGATATTTGTGACAAACAGCCTTGTCCCTGAGTTCTGTGGAACTCTTTAATTCCAGCGTACCAGCCTGCTGCATGGCTGCTGGCAGCCCAGCATCAAAATAGTGCTCAGTGCAGGCACAGGCTGTGTTTTTGGCAGAGCAGATGGATTTATGCCTGTGTGTAATTGTGGGCCAGGGTGGTAGTTCTGGTGTGGTTCATTATGAGGACCTGAAGTCAGTCTGCAGTCTGAGAACCAGCTTATCACAAGTAAGGACTTAAGCTCTAGCGTCTGAGTAAGGGAGATCTGGCTGTTCCTCAGCTTTTTCTTCCCCACCCATCTAGCCCTCTGAGCTGAATCAGATACTTATCTAAAACATGTTTTATTCAGCAAAAGGCTGGACTTCTACCTTGTAGAGGTCCTGTGTAGGAACATGCATGCTGAATACCTCAGATGTTGAGAATTAGGCTTAATGTAGCGTTAGTCTTTTCGGAGACAGACTTTTTGTTCATAGCCAAAGGGCAATGACGTTAGCATAAGAGGACCAAAAAAAAAATCTGACTTGTGGTTTTCCTATATCCTCAGTTAACCGTATGATAATGTTTCACCTTTTGAAAACATCTTTTGCTGAGACCTTTGAATAGACTTTATCATGTGATGGGGATATGGTGTGAATGGGGCTTTTTAACCCAGCATCGAAGATGCGTTTGGGATGTGACCTGCAATTCAGCAGTTCCTACATTTGCTTACACATGCCTGTGTTGGCTTTTAAAACTGTTTGCTCACTTTCAAGGTCCCCTTTTGGATTTACTCTTGCTGTGTTCCTCTGTTTTGAAGGGAACCAGCTATCTGGCAGGTTGGTGGAGGCTTGCTCAGGTGCTCTTTAGAGATTTTTGATGTCTCAAGTGGTTGGAATTAATCTGAAACAGTCCTTCGGTTTTTTATTTATTTATTTTTATTTTTTAAAAGCCGCAGAACTGCCTTGCTTGAAATTTTGAGAGAATTCAAAGTAGAGAGATCAGATGTGCCTTGACAAATCCAGAACAATTATATGTATATACTCCTGGGGATACTTTACATATAAGCATATAAAAGGATACATGTTTAATTTACAGCTTCCTGACAAATCAATAGCCAGCCTGGTGAAATTTTACTACTCCTGGAAGAAGACAAGGACTAAAACTAGTGTGATGGACCGTCATGCTCGTAAACAAAAAAGGGAACGTGAGGAAAGGTAGGTTTGCAAGCAGAAAGGCTGGGTGTTGACACACTGGTTTCTTTAGGTGATCTCAGACATTACTGTCAGCTTGTAAGAAACTAGTTGTAGGATTTTTCCCCAAATGTTTCCTGGTACCACGCCTTCTTTCCCCATCCCACTTCTCTGCTATGCATGTTTTGTTTTGCTTAAAGATAAAAAAAAAAAAAAAGTGTCAGCATTAGGTGTGCTCCCTTCTCCAACACTGCACAATTCCTGGTTGCCCTCTAGTGCAGCGGTCACCATCCCAGCGCACTAGGTACTTTCTCTGGTATTGCTTCAGGGTGGAAAAAAATGAAATTAAAGCTGATGTTTACAAGCTGTTTGGCACTGTTGTCAGCAGAGCCAGAAAAGCTGATGAGCAGCACAATAAAAGGAAGTCATAAAAGAAGTAGATATCTGCCTTTATTTCCTCCATGTGATGCTAGTAGAATGAGAACATGCACCTGATGGGGGCATAGGCTGCAGTGCAGCGCTTCTCAGCCTGTACAAGTGTACCCACACCCCCTTCCCTCTGCCTTTCACATGGAAAACTGTGGGTGAGGTTCTCAGGCCAAGCTGTATTCGCTGAGGGAAACCAAGTCAGGCTCTTTTTTGAGTGACTGCGGAGAGGTCACCCAGGGGAAGTCAGGGTGAGCTGTCTGGAAGGAGTGTCCCAAGGAGTGCTGGTTGCGTTAGGAGCTGGGTGGTGCTGATCAGGAGGTCACTAGCTACTGAGCTTCCTCCCAGGAGCTTGACTACTGCTTGCGCAGCTTTGTCTTCAAGTTCACCCTCCTGGACACCCATTCATGCCATTGACGGAGGTGGCTCAGCCAGTGGCTTAGTGTGTATTGCTGGAAATAACTGCACAGTTAGAACTGCCACTTGGTGACTGTGCCTCATTCTGGAGCTCTAGGGCCTCAGAAATTCAGTGGCCTCAGGTGCATAGGGGAGAAACCATCCCCCCTGAATAGCAGCAAGTCCATCTGTTTGACATAGGTGCCTTCTCACCCTGTGCTAAAATGCTGCTTGTTTTTGCAACCAAACTTGCCCAGTCTTGAGGTGTGTCTGCTTTTGGGAGACTCCTGACTTGGGCAAAGTTCTGCAAAAGCTTTTCCCTCAAAGGAGTTGCTTCCCACAGATCTGTGTGCTGGCTCCAGGGCTGGAGGAGTGAGCCCTGTTTGAGAAGCGGGAAGAGGTGCATGCATTTCCAGGTTGAGACGTACTGCACTGATGAGTCACTCAACCTCTCCCATCTTTCCACTAGATTAACAGTGCTTGTTTAACAGGCAGGGCTGAGGAGAATGCTACCAGCCAACTTGTTCAGTGTTGGGTTGGCTTTCTCTGACCTGGCTTGCTCTTTCTCATTATGTTCTCTGCAAAGGCTGTCTTGATTTTCTTCTTACCATCCTGCTTGTTTTTTAATTTTTTCCTACTAATTTGTAAGGGGGAAAAATTGCTTGTAAGAAATGTTTGTCTAGTACTAAGTACTTAAGGATCTTTTATATACTAGCTCACAAATTTTGTTCTGTGCTTGTAAATGAAATCACTGCAATTTGGAAGTACACCTTTCTGGTACATATTCCTGTTAGCTGGATGAAGCAGCACCTCTGGCCAAAAGGAGACTGGAAAAGAACTGTATGAGCTGCCATGTGGTGTAACTTTGGAGCCTCTGAGGAAGGCAGCTGGGTTGGAAATGCATAATTTGGTTTACATCTGCAGCAAGCTCAGGACCAGACCTTCAGCTTGATGTTAGGCTTTCCTTCTTCCCCTCGGCTGTGTAAAATAGGCTTACCCCTACACCCAAAAAGGGTTTGTCAGTGCACCCACGTGGGGTGATGGAGCAAAGCTGGTGAGTTCAGGGTACCCGAGTTTTGATGTTGCACTAGGTGTTGGCACAACTTCAGAAACGTTCTTCAGTTAGTAGTGATCAATGTCTAAAACTGCAAAAATGAGTGAGTGGGTTTTGATTTAGCTCATGTCTAGAGAATTTGCTGGAATATGAGAGCAGACTGCCAGCACGGCAAAGCCGGTGGAGTTTGGCTTTTGCAGAAAGTCTGACAGCTGAACCCAGGTGACAATACAAGGCAGGTCTGCTGGGGAGAGGGTTAAGGGAAGAGACAGCCTGAGGTGTCTTGCTCAGGTACTGTGCTCTCTCTTCTGCGGCTAGGCAGGGAAATTCCCTTACCCCTAAGGTTGTCACGAAAATAGCTCTCAGTGTTCGGGGACCAGGTTTTTCAGTAGCTCTTGTAAATTGTGTGCGAGGGGCCTTGTGTGTGCAACTCTGGGGGAGATGCTTGAGAGGTTTTTCCTTGGAATTGTGACTGTACAAACTAAATACCTTGCAAGCTGGGGGGCTCACAGGAATGGCTTGTATAAGTGACTGCCCTCATGGTGTTGGACACCAGCTCAAGGCACCCAGCAGTATGTTCCTTAGGTGACATCTGCACAGCTGCAGGGAAACAGCCCTAAGTGAAGTCCTCTGGTGCAAACCCTCACAAGCACCTGCTTTATGTGCTGCAGCCACCAGCTCACTGTCACCTGCCCCAGCAGGGACACGCCTGGGCTGGCTCCAGCAGCCCTGCACTGAGCACAGCTCCTGCTTGGGTTGCTCTACCCAGCCCTGCCTTGTGCGGTGCTGCTGTGACATACCTCTTCCAGCTGAAGTTCCTTATCCACGCTGTGAAGTTTGACATGACAAAATAGGCTTTTTTTTTTTTTTT
>VXAV01010028.1:0-15011 GCA_013399715.1 Alectura lathami | reverse complement strand
TTAAAAAAAAAAAAAAAAAAAAAGCTTTGATTAGATCAGCTTATTTCTTCAGTTTCTGGGCATCATCCCAAATGATGCAATTAACTTTAGTTGTGTACAGTACAGAAGCTCTAAATGGTGAAAATATATTCAATTTAATGTCTGATTAAAATGCCAGTGAAGCCAAACTGTCCAGGTGTGCCAAGGTCACTTTCAATATGGCCCAAGTTTCATGCACTTTATTATTCTGTAACTGATACCACTTTTTCTTTCCCAAGGGACAATGAAATGTGTCATTGTGTCTGAGAAGAAACATTTTTATATTTATTCTTGAGGGAGTTCATCTTGTGCATGGCTTTTTTACTAAATGTTAGAGTTGTATGAAATCTGTGTTAGAGTTGCTTGCTGAAATTCTAAATCTTTGTTTCTGACTGGGTTTGCCTAGAGTCAAAATTCTCATTGTCCAATGTCCTTTAAAAGATAACTGTGTAATCTGTTTAATGTCTCTAGCCTTCATGTGAGCAGACTTATTTTGCTTAAGTACACCACTGAAGTCTTTCTCTTAAAAAAAGAATGGTCTTTAATATCTTTGCAATTAAGAATTACTTGATTTAAAAAACAAATAAGTGAGAGAAACTGTAGACCTTGAGAAACCCACCCTGGTGAATAAACATAAAGAGAGCTGTTGGATTCGCTGTTGCATCCATGCGTTTGTCTTAGTATGCTATTTACAGAGGAAACAGAGCCTCACAAAGTAATACAGTACTGTTTGCTTTTGTCTTGCAGTGAGGATGAAATGGAGGAAGCAAATGGAAATAACCCTATTGATATTGAAGTTGAACAAAACAAGGAGAGCAAAAAGGAGGTACAATTCTTTTCTTACTGCTGTAGAAATGAAAGTGTTTACTTACTAACTACTTGATGTAGAAGCTGACAGTATCTAATTTTCTTTATTTGTGCTTTGTATGGTTGTCATACAAGAAAAGAATTGTCTTCAGAAATATTCTTAGATCAAGACAAGTACAGACAAATAGGGATGAAAGAAGAATTTGAAGACTTTACCATCATATGGTAGCGTGTTACGTGGATGTGTAGAGTCTTTGATTCAAGGTCGGCTGTGTTAGCTTGAACTGCTTCTGTCCCCCTGTTGAATGGCTTGGTGGAAGGGAAATAAGTCCTTTAAGCTGTTCTAGATAAACTAGCAGGAGTATGTTTATCTGCAACATAGACTCTAAGGTAAATTCCTGATTGACTGAAATCTGCAACATAGACTCTGAGGTAAATTCCTTTTCTACTGAAATCCTCAGGAATAGTTCTGAGGATTTCAGTGACACCAGGATTGCAACTACAGTGGTGAATGGTAAAGAAGAGAGTTTTTGTGTGGACAGTTTTTGTCTGGCAGAGGGGCCTTGTTGTTTTGTGCTTGAACTTCACTTCAGATGCTTCATTTTAAGCTGGCATACGGTTCTGGATGAAGCCACACAGATATAACAGACGCTTCTGAAAACCTGCTCTGTGATGCTTAACTGGGAAGCATGTGTAACTTGCTGGTTGTTTGGTACTAAACAAAAGAGCCTTGCAATTCAGCAGCAGTTTTTATGCATGAGGAAGACACTTACCCTAAGGCCTTCTGCTTGAAGTAGCTCTGTCTCCTGGTTTCTTGCAGCCTGCCTTCTCTCAGGGATGGCAGTCACTGTCATCTGATTTTTTTATAATTTTCTTAAAGAGGCTATATATAAGGAAAAAAAAAAACACTATAATTATTTTAAACCATGATTGCACAACACACGAAAGCGAGGGTCTAGAGCAGTGTTTTTCGTCAGTCGCTGTCAGTGAGATAAGCTCTTCTAATGAAGTATTCTGAAGGGGAAGTAGCTGAAAAAATCACAGCATTCTGGTGTGTTCTCTGCCCATGCTGGAGTGCTCTCTAGACTTCCCAGAACAGCCTTCCACTGTCAGCATCTCTGATGTTCTAGGAGCAGGGTTGGTGTAAAACCTTCTACAAGAAGCTGAGTTCATGGAAATCCTCAGCAACACCCAACCTTGACGGATTCTCACTTGGCTAGGTTCCAGCGGCTAGAGCAGCTGCCTTGTGAATAATTAATACCATCATTTCATTTCCTCCCCCCCTTTTTTTTTTTTTTAATAAAAACAATTATAGTTAAGATTTCACCCTATGTTTTCTGAAAGCTTGCGCCTGTAAGAGACCTTTCAGTCCCTTTTATTACTGCTTCCTTCCCTAACATGCTGGCTTGCTGTCAACTCCCTACAGTACAGAAGAGGGAACGGTAGCTCTTTGCCAGCTTAGCTACCTCTGCTTCAAGGCCAGAGCAGAGCAGGTGGCAGGTGGCATCAAGACATTTTTTGCCGGAAGTCCTGTATGGGGGGGGTGAATGTCCCCCTTTTGCACAATCCCAGGCCATGGCATGCTCTGCCCCAGCTCAGAGGTCACCAAAACTCACCAGCCTCGTGTGGTCACGGTGTGCGAGGGCAGGCAGCCCTCTGGGGGGGGCCTTCTGGACCCTGGTTGTCCTGCTGGGCAACACAAAGCTGACAGCCTGCTTACACTGATCAGAGCTAATGGTTTTTGCAGTACTTGGACTGAAAATGCCTCCAGAGAGCAGGTGTCGAGGAAGGGGGGCTGTTGCTGGTGGTTACACTTGTCCTATTGACTTGGTCAGTGATGTGCCAGTAGTCCCGGACTGTTACCGTAAAGAACCTCCCTGTCCCAGTCCCACAGAGGCGGTTTTTCCAGCTCTAAAATGTACCAGTTACCGTATGAGTTGTCGAGTAATACTGGGACTTCTCAGAGTATCTGAAATCTCTCATCTGTGTTTCCTCTTTTGGGGATCATTGGAGGGGGAATCTTCCCTTTTCTTAGTACTTTCAGTGTTAGTACAACTGTTCAGGTTCCCTCAGATGGTGACTCCGTAACGCTGAGATCATGAACTAGGGCTGCTACATCTTCCCTCTTCCTGAGGCAGTTGTTCCTGGAAACACGTCCCATTTCGTCCTGTGCTTTTACATGGATTGAGCTTGGTCTTTTCGTTGTAAACCATGAAATCTGAAGGAAGCCTTGCTTGTGTGTTAAGGGGGTTTGTATGAAGTGTTCTGGATAGCAGTGGCAATTCCTGAATAAACAGAGGAGTACTGCTAAAACCCTGCATTTTAATTCTGTTTTTCATGAGTTGATTTAATTCTACAGAAATGTATGTGTGGCCAGGAAAGCAAGAGTTTCCAAGATAGGATAGATTTTCAAATTTTCAGAGCGTGTGCAATACCATTGGAGCTTGGAGGCATTTGGAGCTGTCAAAAACCATTCTGCTGGAGGTCTGGCTTCTCATCCACAACACAGAAGATTTTCACATTCTTTGAACTGTGTAAAACAATCATTTGAAACCTGCTTTCATTTTTACTTAAAGTTGAAGGTTATGAGATGTTTGCACTGCAGGCATTGCCTGTTGGTCACCCTACAGCTTGAACTTCTTGCGAGGCTTTACTACGTGATCTTGTGAAATTCTGTATGCAGATGAAATATGAATAAATCTGGAACATCGAGCTACGTTGAATAATTTACCTGGCTCAGTTATCAAAGTGTTTGCTTCTGAAGCAGAGAGAGAGCAGAGCTTACCTCACTTGTTTGTAGCTCAACCAGCCTGGTTTCTCCTGCTCCCACTCCCTACTGCAAAAAAGAAATGGGGTCTGTCTCCTGCAACAGCAGTAGTTATTTCTTGCTCTTGGGCTTGCCTTGGGTATTGTCTCTCATGGAGGTCTTTGTGCTAGAAGAGGAAAGGGAAAGAAAGTTGAGAGCAGACAGCTGTCCACATTACTGCTCCAGTGCATCGCTGGCCTTTGAGCCCATGCAGAGGGTGCAGGCTTTTATCTGCTGCAGCTGCTCTGGGCTTCTCCAGTTTCTGGGAGGCAGAGCCAAGTGCTTACAGGGGGCTTTGAGCAACCTCGTGTGGGTTTTAATGTTTGCTAATGAGCAAATGCTGCAGACTGTGTAGAAACTGCATGTAGCTGCAAATTAGGAGGGGAACAATAGTGCTAAGTGAGGCCAATGTTTAAAGCTGGCAGTGATTGAGTCGAGGATTTCAGATGTGCAGCTCCCCTCCCTGCTTTCTCTGCCCCTGCTGCCCTTCTGTTCTGTGTTCTGGGCAGCGCTCCAGCCACCGGGTAATAAATCCTGGGTGCGCGTTGCTTATTGAAAGTAACTTCTGGAAGAGATGGTTCTGGTGTTAGAGAGTCAGAGGGGCTCTTGAAGGGATCTGCGGTGTAGCATGTTACCTAACGCACCTGTGAGCGCTGTGTGCCTAATTCTTGGCTGTAGCCAGAATGTATGAAAATCAGTGGGGTGTGAAACAGTCCCTTTTCCAGAAGAGATTGAAATTTTGTTTGTGGGCAAACTACATCAGTGCAATTGAACGTGATATATCAGCGCTATGCAGGAAAACTCAGCTTCCAAGAAGCTGCATAATGATCTAAGAACTGCTTTGTAGTCACCTCACTCCTTCATCCTTGGCTTTTAAATTAGTTTCTTAAATCCCTTTTCCTGTCTGACATGCAGAAAAACAAATCTGTGTGAACTTTGCTAGCTATGTTCTGCTGTCTCCGAACTCTGCTTGGTTTTCTTCTGGTGTTCAGTTAAACTGATGCGTTGAGATCTGGTGTTGAAAGCAAGGAGAGAGGTTTCGGAGCCCTTGCAAATATTTGGAATATTTAACTGACTGAAAATTGGGCATCTATTCCCTAAATAGGAATGGGCTGAGAAGGCAACCAGTATATCCTGTAAATGTTGAACACGGCCTAGAAGGAAAGATAGATTTGTGTAAGACAGTATTTCTACGGCATGCCACTTCAAACAACAACAAAAAAAAAACTTCTGTATTTCCAGCTACTTTACTTCTGCAAACTTTGAGTACAGCTGAGAAAGAACAGCTAAAGCATCTTGCTAATCTGAGAGCATAAATTGTTGTTTGAAAACTGTCTGAGGTATCTAGAATTGGATTTTGTGATCACTCTAGGACTCCTAAAGAGCACCCACAGCTTGCATTAACATTGCTTTGGTCGCTGGACGCATTGCACGTGTTCTGTAAAATGGCTGTTTCCCAGGTGCCGCCTGCTGAAACCCTTCCTCAGGTGAAGAAGGAGAAGCACAGCACACAGGCCAAGAACAGAGCGAAGAGGAAACCTCCCAAAGGAATGTTCCTTTCTCAAGAAGACGTGGAGGCTGTTTCTGCCAACGCGACAGCTGCTACCACTGTACTCAGACAACTGGACATGGAATTAGTCTCAATCAAACGACAGGTAGGGGTGAGGTGGCTCAGGAATAACTAACTGCTGTCTTTGGTGGCAGGGTCTGTCACATCTGCAGCATTCTCAGAAATTTATAGCTCAGTGGTGATGGTGCCATGTCATTATGTGCCTTAATCGACAAGCTGCTAGCCTTATGCTGTAAATTAACGTAGCCATGTGCTCTTACACTTTAGCTCTGTGAGCAGCCTGCTTTGTACCAAAAGTGAAGCAAGGAAGAATCCACAGCACTCACCTGAAGGAACTTTTGTTGCCTCGGTGCTTCTTGCAGTTCAGAGTTCCTTGGGTTTTAACCATGAATTTCCTTCAGATGTATTTGGTTTCAGGTGTTTGATTTCAGTCTGCAGCAATCAATTTCTTTTACCTTTTCCTATGGTACTTTTGGTACAGGCAAACATACTTTTTTTTCTTCTTTCCTAGATAAGCATCATACAAACTTCCCTGCGTACCTCTTGCTTGTCTGATGAATCTGTCTTTTAAATGGTTATGGACAAATGTTACAGACAAACGTTTTTCAATTATCTATTAGTACAGACAGGTTTACTACATGAGTCTGTTTCGTAGATGAGAACATTTTCTGTGTTTTTTAAAGCAGAGATCTGGCTCAAGCTCTTTATTAAACTTAATAGAATTGGTATTTTGGCCTGAAGCCTTCTTGGCATTCTGGGAGAAGCAGAGCTCTCTAGCAGTTTTTGATTCATTACTTGCTGTGAACAGGGCTTTCGTCTTATACTGGGCTTTATACAGGCCTGGAAGTTGGAGTAGTTCTTGCTCCAAATGAGTTGCAGATAAGGCAGAATAAAGTAAACAGGATCTCCTGATGTACTAGTTGCTCCTATGATCATTCATTCAAAAAAAAAAAAAAACAACCACTTTTTTGGAAAAGATAGGTGATGGGAAGAAGTGTGGTGCTGAGATGGTGTGGTTTCCACTGGGGCTGTTGGGAGAAGGGCTTGTCAAAGGATTTTATCCTTCTTGAAGGGGTGAAACTTTCTTTACAGATTCAAAATATCAAACAGACAAACAGCGCTCTCAAGGAGAAGCTTGAAGGCGGGATAGAACAATACAGACTTCCAGAGGTAGGATCATTTTCTGACCCCTGTTTCTTATGGCGATAAAAGCTAATCTGTATCCCCATATCAGGGGGACCAGGAAACTAGGACCGATGTTAGTTATCAGTGTGAATCAAGACCATTACCATGGTCGCTGTTGTTGTGTAGTGGAAATGGGAGTGGGAGGCAAGAAGAAAGTAAGAGCAATGCTTAACCATCTGGTTTCTAGCAGAAGTACTGGTGTCCCAGATGCACCATGTTTCTTCAGTGTTGTATCCATATGCGCCTGTGAGATGTGTGCTTTGTGCTAGGTGTTGAGAAGTGTGGGAGGTACGTTAATGGCCTGTCCTTTCTCTTGGCACTCAGTGCTTTTGCTGTATTCCTTCCAACTCTGGCACCTCATGCTGGAAATAATTTGACCAAGATTACACAGGGTGTCTGTGATAAAGACAAGTAGGTGCTTCTGAAGAGTTTGTGGCCCTTGGTTATCTGCCCAGACCATTCCCTATCTTTCTGTATTACCCAGTGACAACGTATGTCACAGTTAACTGAATAGATGCCACAGGCAGCTCTTTGAAAACAATGTTGCTACTAAAATGAGTGATGGTTTGGCTAACAAGAATTACTTGCTGTGTTTTGTCTGTTTTTTATCAGCTCAGATACAAGTGGAAGTAGTTGGTTATGTTACTGTAATTTACCTAATTATTTTTACACCATCTAGGTTGTTCAGAAATTTAATGCACGTTGGACCACAGATGAGCAGCTTCTTGCTGTGCAAGGTATGGCACTACAAGTGTATTTGTACTTCAGAAGAAAGTTGTGAAGAGAAGGATGAAATCTATTGCATTTCAGAGCTGTTTCACCTCAGCAACTAATTAATGATTTTGATGTTGCCGTTTATTAATACCTAAAGAACAGAACTGAACAAGGAAACTGTTATCAGACCCTCCTCCAGCAATATAAATGGCACTGTATGAGCACTTCCAAATAATCTCTGCTTGTCCAGGCTTTCAGGAAGGGAACCACTGTGGGGGTCAGTGCTCCGCTCTTTGCCTGTGCGACTTCGCAAGTAAATACAGGCAGATGTACCCAGGTCTTCTAGATTTTGTTCTGCCCATCTTTGCTGTAGCTCCACTTCCTTCTGTTCTCCAGCACTAGTCTTGATTGTCTCATGCACAATTGAGGCTTCTTCGTGCTGGTTTCATCAGAGAAGGGCTTGAAAACTAGATAGAAGTTCAGCTTTCGATCCTCATGCTGTGACTCGAGCCTGATTTGTGGTCTGTGTGGAAATAATGCTTTACTTTTCTTCTTGTTGCTTTTAGCAATCAGGAAATACGGACGAGACTTTCAGGCAATCTCTGATGTGATTGGTAACAAATCTGTGGTGCAAGTGAAAAACTTTTTTGTAAATTACCGACGTCGTTTCAACATAGATGAAGTTCTACAGGAGTGGGAGGCAGAACATGGCAAAGAGGAGACGAATGGAACCAATAGCCAGAAGCCTGTAAAATCCCCTGATAATTCCACTAAAATGTCTGAAGAGGAAGATGAGGTAAATCCAATTTAAAAGTCACAAAGTTCCCAATCTGCGCTTGGTTTGGCTTTGTGAGACCTTACAGACTTCTGAGGCAACGCTGTCATTCATTTTGATCGTGGAGTGGTTTCCACTGAGGGAAGGGAAGAAAGCTATAAACAAGGGAAGTGTGTGGTACTGTTTGCTGTGGAATTACCTAGAGGCAGAATTTCCTTGAATTTACGGCAGTTTCAGGCATTCTAGAAACAGCTTTTCTGCTCTCCTCAATGGAGGCTCACTGAGGTAACTTTTCTCCAAAGACCGTGTGTGCTTGAAGTTAACTAAGAAACTGTTGATTATTTAAATATGTAAGTTGGCTATAAAAATGTAATAGTGACACATTATTGCAAAAGAAAAACCTGCTAGGGGTTTGTATGTAAAAATACCTGATCTAGGGCTCCTTTTGGACTAATTTTACAAGACAGCTTGGCGCAAAAGCTGCATCTTCTCAAGTGCAATCAACAGCATAAGGCAAATTTTGGTCTGGCATGGACTAATGAATTCTCCATGTAAGATTCCTCCATGTACTGCATATTTTTTCTGAAGTTGCCCTGACTGGTTGGTTCACATGTACATTGCTTGTTGCTCACACGTTCAGAGAGCAGAACTTCATTGCCTCACAAATCCTAGTAATGTGTTCCCCAAAGATGCTTATCGGGGGTAGGTCTAAAGGTATGAACAAAACCAAACTTAAAACTTGCATTCCCAGAAGGGTGTGAGTGAAATTCTCTTTCCAGAACTGGGAGATGGAGCAAAGAGGCAAGTGTGCTAGTGTGTAGCCAGCTTTGAAAAATGGGTAGTTGGTGTCACTGCCTCCTCCAGTGACCAGCAGAGCTGTGTCTCTTGTCAGTGCTGAACTTCTCTGTGCCCTCAGATTTTCTGGGTTCAAATGCACCCTTGTTCCTCAAAGTTAAAATCAAAAAGGGAGTCTCATTTGAGACAGAGAGCAAATGTCTGGTAGCAGCAGGAACTGGAGTTCGCTGATGTGTCCAACTGTTCGGATCCTGGAGTGATGTGGATCCCGGATGAGTTGCCTCCAGTCTCCTTCCTCCTTCTCTAGGTGGAGCAGGGGTCATGGTCCCCAGAGAAGTGATGTAAAGTGCCCAGGCTGAAGTCAAGCAAGTGCTGAGTGGTAGAAAAGGAGGGACTAAAGCAGTAGGCTGGTTGCAAAACCCAGAAGAAAAGGAGGGATATTGAGAGTCAAACAGTTCCCTGTGCCTGCAGAGCAGGAGGGGATGGGGGCAGAGCTTGTCTGCACCAGGCCGACACAGGGTGGTGGCAGGAGCTGCCAACTGTGACATGCTGTGTGTGCCTTAAGCTAGCACCGTGTGGCTTGTGAAGCTTGGTGGAGCCTCTTCTGGGTGGGGGGGAGCTGATGTGCTGTATCTGGGAGGAGGAAGGTGCTCGCAGCATGAAGGGGATTTTAGTTACTGAGCCCACAGCTTTTCACTACGACGCAAGAGGAAGGTGCATGAAGGTGTCCTACTGAGGCCACTGAGCTCTCTGAGCAAATCAGACATAAATGTTGCCTCTCCACGTGGAGCTGCTGCCTTCAGAGATAACATGAGCGCAGTGCTGCAAGGAGCTGGCTGACTGGTGCCTGTCTGAGTGGTTCCTGGGTGGTGCTGTCTCCTCCAGTGTACCTTGTCTGCCTAACAAAGCTTCGTCAGCCCTCTGATTTCTCTGGGCTTTCCCCTTCACTGTGTTTTCATAGCAAGTTCTTCCTCTTTTTTTTTTTTTTTTTTTCCCCCCCACCCTCTTTGAAGTGGGGAGGTGAGACTGGTGATTATAAAGCACCCTCAGCTCCTCTGGTGTTAATTCTTGTTCTACCAACACATCCTAGTGTGGCTCAGAACAGGGGAAGATGCTGTGATTTTTTTTTTTTTTTTCCTCATGTACCAGTGTTGGCTGTCTTGTTGCTTTCAGTACCTTGGATCTGGGGTAAAGTTCAGAGATACAAGAAAGCCTGTATGTATTCATTTATGAACTGAATGTCTCCTTTTGTCCTCCTTTCCCTTCCTTCCAGGCTACTTCTGTTCTTGATGTCAGATATGCATCTGCTTCGTGAGAAGGTGCTGTAGCCTAGAACAATTTGTGTTGACTACTGTGTTATCCAGGATATCAGGTATTAGCAAACCTCGGACAGCCATCTGCATCATATCTGTGGACAAGCAGCTATTACCAAAAAAAGGCAAACGCTTCCAGTCCTGTGCTACATCTGCCTTAATCTCCCCTCATTCCTCCATACTGCCTCCACTTTGTTTCAAAAGCACCCAGGTAGCTCAGCTCTCCATTGCATCAACGTCCTGCTTAAGCATGGGGATGTCTAGAACCAGTAACACCTGTCTGTAATTTTGACCAACCTGCAAAACAAAGGAGCTCCTTAGCAGCCCCACAGTAACTCTACATGTTAGGAGTTCTCATGATACTTGGTCCGTAGGGTATAAGTACGTCTTGCTGCATGGCCTTGTGGTCTCTGCTTCCTGTGTATTCTTACGATGACACTATTATTAGCAAGCTTTCTATAAAGGAGAGGCCTGTGCACATGCCGGTGGTGTCAGGTTTGTTCTGAAATGACAGGGCATGTTAACAAAGCGATCTTGAATAATGCAAAGTGATAGGAAATGTTATTTCTAAGGTTTGGTCAGTCCAAGGTTGTAAACGTAATTCATTACACTTCTGGTTTGTGCAATTCTGTCCACTGTAGGTGTGTGTTTTTGCTTCATAGAAAGCTCCCTAACTGAGCATTTTATTCCTGTATATTTTAATGGCTTTTATTTAGTGCAAAAGGGAATATGTAACCTGAAACTGTTTGATATGCTTTTTAACTCCTGGCATTCAGCATTCGCATTGTAACTTGTTAAATGAGTGCTACACAACTTTCTTTTTCCTGATCCTCTGCGGGATTAAGTCAAAACAACTTTCTCTGGTGCCTCTCCTTTTTGGAATATGTGCCTTTCTGCATTTGGCTACCATAGGTCACTTTCTGTCCCAGTGTCTCATTCCTCCTCGGAGCGCTGTTTGCCAAAGACATCAAGCTACTTCTCCCACTGGAAGCCTGGGAAGGGTTGGAGCACAAAATCCAGCCTTCAAGTAGTTTTTGGTCTCTTGGAAGTTTAATGGAGAAGAACTGGGTTAATTTCATTGGCCATTTGAACCCCTCTGAAGTACACATCGCGTTCATGTTCTGAACCAAAATATGCAATTTAAAATCTAAGAGGTGCTTTTCCAAATACTTGGTGCATGCAGCTTGCAGACCCCCAGCCCTCTGCTCAGCTCATCTGTGCTGTGGCCTGTCTAGCTGGCTCGAGCTGCAGCAGTTCTTGGAAGTCCCGTGTTAGGACTTTGCACCCTGAGCGAGGTGGTTCCTGGCTGCTGAGCAGACAGTGTTTAGAGGAGCTGGAAGCAGCAGTATTATTTCTTGCCTGATGGAAAGCTGCAAAATAACACTAGTCACAAAGCATTTAAAAATGGTTAATTTAACAGTGATGGAAGAAACCAGCAGGTGACTTTGCAGGTGAGAAGAGGACCTTCTTTGCCTCTTTTCCTCTACAGAGGGTCTGGGCCAGGATGGCACACCGCAGTGTGCGGCACCAGCCTCCTGACGCAACTTGAAGTGAGCTAGCTCGTGTCCTGCCCTGCAGCTGAGGTGCTGGGCTCGGGGTCTAGCCCCAAACTTGGTGCTGCTGCTCGAGCAGCTGGGCCATGCTGTGCTGGCTCTGATCCCTGTACCTAAGGTAGTTAGGTCAGTGCCAGCTGGCTGCCAGAGAGCTGTCACCCTCGTCAGTGTGGTCCCAGAACAGGCAGGGAGGTGGTCTCTGGGATTGACTCTTCCTTGGACCTTATGTGAGGAAAGTGATTCAGCATCAGGAATCAAGCAGTGACACGTGGGTGAAGGAGTGATGGGCATTTCTTAGGGCAAGTTGCAGTGTTTAGCCCCAAAGGGGCCTCTGTCAACCACTTCTACAGCTCCTTCTGAGCAGTTTCGTTCTGGTAGCTCCAGAGAGATCCTTTGAGGAGATGAGAGGCTGGAAGGGGGCTATTCCTCTCTGTTGGAAGCCTGTAGTCCTTAAGGCGACCCAAGTGTGTGGCAGCATCCCTGCAGCTGTCTCTGTGAAGTGACAGCTCTGAAGGGGGACCTACACGCATCGCTTTGGCCCTGCTGCCGCTGGGAGCCTTGTGGGGACGGACACCAGTCATTAGCCAGCTGGGGCTGAAGGTGGGCAAACAGCGCTGCAAGTTCAGCTGACGGTTGTGGTGCAGAGCAGTGCTGCTGGGATCGGCGTACAGAGCCAGGTCCACGCGAGGGGCTGCGTAACCCCCGTCCCAGCTGGTGGAACTCGTGGGTCAGGGCTCCTGCCGGCCACTTAACTGCCTGTGAGGGCTTCTCCTCCGTTTTTACCCTCAAATCTGTCCATCTTACGATCAGAAAAGTTGTGTTTTGGCTTCATCCCCACGGGGTAGGGGGAAACGTGTATAATTCGCGATATTAGGAAGAAAAAAGTTGTTAAATTACTTTTCAGTTGACGACTATCTTATTGTAGTTGATACACGCAATATAATAGCACTGTATTTTAAACGTTTAGTTTTTTTTATGTTCTCTTAAACTATGTTTTTAAATGCAATAAAATCATTTTATCTTTCAAAAGTTTAAATGGTTTGGTCTTGCTTAGGTGAAGACTCTCTTTTTTCTTTTTTTTAAATGGATCAAGCATTAGATACAACAACTGGTTGCATTCTGATTAGAAGGGTCCACAAAGATAAGTGCGTAAGGTAGAATATTCACTTAAATTTTGTTTCTTAAACTATCAATGTGAATGTCATAATTATATATATTTTGTGGAAAATGGGAAATTATTTCTCCTAAGTATAAGTTATTGTGCAAAATATGGTATCGTTAAAGAAAATGATAGTTTAAGTTTTAGTTCTAGAAATCTTAAAGATATAAAAGTGTATTGCATATGCATAAACAAATTTCATTTGTTCTATTTAATTTTATGTTGTGTAAAGTGCTAGGTAACTTCTTCTTTTCACTTATCCATTAAACCAACCTTGTTACTTGAATATTCGTGTTTAACTGGTTTGAAACAGTGATCAATTTTTGTAATATAATCTTATAACCAAGGGAAAAAAAATACATGCCTCAGTTGTGCTTAACAGTATAGCAACAATGTACAATCAGATGCTTAAGACCATAGTAGCCATAACTGGTAGTGCAACCACAGTGGTTGTCTTGATGTATTTAATACCGATGGGGATAATGAAATCTTAATATATTTTTACAAGTTTGCAACCAGGAAGACCCCATAAATATTCACCAGAACACTTTTTAATAGTTACTCTAAGAGTGAAGCTCTTACTCTCGTAAAGCAATGTCCTGGCAAACATGTTTCTTTGCTGTACAAAGACATCTGAAACATAATGTAAGGAAATATGCTCATTGTCACTTTAAATTTCAGTTGTTACTCTCTGAATCGCTACTATGCTGTCGGTATTCTTGCACACCAAATACGAGCCAAGCAGTGCATTACACTAACTTGATCACTGGGTTTGTGAACAGAAGTCCCCAAGTCAGTGAAGCGCAAAAATCTCCTAAGAGATTTCTCTAATGTTTTTTTTTTCTAATCTGTATAAAATTATGCATACCCCATTCAGCGACGAATGGCCTGACACTCTTTTAAAAAAAAAAAAAAAAAAAAAATTATTAGCTCCAGCTTGTCTTCAGCAAGTCAGAATCTAGTGATCTTGTGCAATGCCCCTAAAGCAAATACTTTCTGCCACTCCCTGGATTAATGCAGCTTTTCCTGTTGATAGTAAAGCACAATTGCAGTGAAAGTTACAGTTCAGAAGATGGAAGGTCAGTATAGTCTATGCATGTTGTATAATAATGAGTGTTTACATTCATATTCTCCTAAAACAAAATTTATACTGGAGTGTATAGTATTCCATTATGTAGATTTTATCAATTTTGTTAACTGCTTATAGATTGCTTAAAAGAAGTTTTTTCAAGATTTTAAAAGATGTATAAGGTTAAATTTGCAAATATAATGGAAATGCTGTATAGCTTTTGAAGTGATAAAATACTCGTTGGGATTTTAAAGAAAGTATGTTGTAATAATGCTGTTGTAAGTAATATTTTAAATGTCTTTTTTGCCTGTTTTCTATTATTCAGCACACTTACTGTGATGAATGTTCATAGCATTATAAAATTGCTTAGCCACTGAAAAGTAACATTTGGTTCTGAATTATTTTACTGTATGAGGAATTATAGTGGGGTAAATTCCTTTGTGAAATTCTACATAATTCATTTTTCTATGATTTCCAATGTTTGCTGACATCAATTAAAAAAAAAATTCAAGCCATTGATGTAATAAAATCCATAGTAAAACATTCCTGATGTAAAACGCTGTTCTGAAATCAATCACCTCCCTCTCCCATCTCGGCCACGGGAACCCGCCGGGGGAACCCTTCCCGTGCTGCAAGGTGGGCACGCAGGGCTTGGAGCACCGGGGGGTGGCTGCGAGCCCCGGGCTTGGGACGCTCGCGTGGACGGTGCAGGGCGTTCCCTCCTGGGCCGTGCAGTTGGCTGGCAGCGCTGCTGCTTGTGCTCGGGGAGCTGGGACCTGGGGTCCTGGCACGTCTGGAGGGGCTGCTCCGCACCTGCGGGCAGGAGGCAGAGCCCGTGCCATGGGGATGGAGGCTGCCCAGCTACCTGTCACTGCTGCGGTGGGCGCAGGGGCTAGCTGCTGGGCTGTGCAGCTTAACAAATTGTCCCCTTTGTCCCACAACAAAAGAAATGCATTTAAAATACGTGGTGAAAACTGAGCCTTACCCTTCAAGCCCAGCACTGTGTGGATGTCTCTGCCTTGGGTGCTCAAAGTGGCAGGAAACTTTGCACTGGGGTCGAACCTTGGGGTTTCTGGAGATGATGCTTTCTGCCTGCCCAAAGCACTGCATGCAGGGTGCATTGCTGCAGGGTGGTGGAAGGAAACTGCGTTGCCCTGTTGCATCCAGCACGTGGGTTTACCCGCGGTGCTTTGTGAGGCTGGCGTGCCTCGTCGGGACAAAGGGTGAGGAGTTCTCTGGTTTGCTGC
>VXAV01010026.1:186689-202253 GCA_013399715.1 Alectura lathami | reverse complement strand
TTTTTTTTTTTTTTTTTTTTTTTTTTCCTCTTGAAATGAAAAAATTGAACAAGAAAGCATATTTAACAAGAGTTCTGGGTTTTTGTTTTTGGTACTGTAACAGGTCACCACTGAGGTCAGATCAGATTCATAGATGTTTGTTAATAGTTTGCAACAAGCAGGCTCAATAAAAATGAAGGTAGATGGCTTACAGTGGAAAACTACAGTTTTCTGGCAGCTTAGAATATNAATGGCATGCAAATGGCCTTTTGAATGATATTTTTCTTGTGAAATGTCAAAGTTAAAGAGGTGGCAAACATAACATCACAAAACTATTAAAACTCAAAGAGGTTCAGTATGATTTGAGTACTGGACAAAATTTTTGTCTCTTAAATTCCTAATGGTTCATCTGTCTTTAGCAAACACNATTTTTGAAGGGCACAGAGATTTATGCTATTTCCCATGCATATTTTTAAAAGATGAAGAGGGTCACTCCTAAGGCCTCTGTTTTCTATTTGTCACTAAAAATAAGTGTAGGTTTTTGCCTGTAGCCAGTTAATTCTGTGACAGATACCAGTGTTATTTTTAATGGTAGCCCACCCAGCTCTGCCCCCTTGTGAGAACACCCCGAGTGTGGGTTGGTCAGATGACAACCATGTGGAGCTTTGTGTGGGCCTTTATTCAAATAGGTACGAGTATCGTTACTCAAATGAGTATTCATAGCCACTACTTGCTTTATTTTTTTCTAGAGCAGCAACAAAATGGCAGAGACGACAGCTGCCACATCATATACATACACACACTCCTACACAAACTATGCTTTGTACATCAGAAGCAGCATAAATACCATGGCATGTGGCAGTTACCATAGCAACATGTTTTTTTAATGAATAGCAGATGGAATAGGCATGTAAAACTTACATAAGTTGTTAGTAATTTGTAAGTTACTGCAGACCAGCTACTGCAGTAAACTTTTTGTTTTCACTGTTTCTATTTTTTCCAAGTACAGTGTTCAGTCTCTCCTTTTCTTCTCACTGATCTGGAATATAGCCTAATATAGGCTAATAGCAGTGGCTAATTTATTTTTTTGGTGGATGAACTTCTATAGTACACACAACACAGGAAATAATATGGTTTAGCACTTTTTCAAAAAATTTTTGCTAAATTATTTTCATTCAGCCTTTAATGGTAAGTTTATAAGACATTGCAAAAACACAGCAACTTTCCTTTGTAGATACAAACGTGTTCTAAGTGGATAGTGAGCGATGGGGTAGATGGGTGAAACTATGTACAAAAATTCATGTTTTGATTCACATTCTGACTGTGGTTTGTTGGAAGACAATTTAATAATTTACTGATCAGCAGGGCAAAATAACAGGAAACGCTTCTCACTGTAAAATTTTAACCAGTGAAATGTTGAAAAAAGGATTCTTCCTCAAAAATTGAAGTGTGAGCTCTGTAAGAGATGTGGATAAGAGGCCTGATCTTCAAGGCAAAGTCAGGAAATGACAAAGAGCTGGAGTTAGAATGGATCTCACCTAGCTGCAGGAGTAAATCACTCAGCTTCAACTTTTCCCAGACAAACCATATAGGTCCACATCAATTATGACTTAGGTTCATAAATCCTATTTAAGTACATGATAGGAGTTCAGTGAGTTTAGTGTCTACGTGTTTCCATGGATCTGTTCCTTAATATTTTTCTGACCTGGACTATGTCCATTATGAAGAAGAAAAGTTCATTAATTCAACACAGATTTTTATTAGAAAAGGATAGTGGGAATAGTGGGAGCAGCATCTGTCACAAAAAGCAGATGGGACTTCCCAATATGCGTGTTGTTCAAAGACAACAGCAAATATTCAAATTACTGGTTCCTGAGAAGCCTCTAGGGAGTGAGTTAACAGATACATATGGCTTAGGTTTTCAGACAGGTGCAAAGAGCTCTTACTCTTGGCTTTGACCTAGTACCCTTGGCATTCAATGAAGTTTGGGTGTGAAAGTCATTCAGGCTCATCTTCTATTTCAGGCAATATAGTGTTCCCTTCCCTTCCCTTCCCTTCCCTTCCCTTCCCTTCCCTTCCCTTCCCATACTTCTTCCCTGTACTGAGGAATATTCCCTGACTTAAGTGTGACATTCAGGAATGGTGAAGGCTGCCTCTTTTGTCATATGGCTCTCTGCTTCCTGACCACTACTTTTGGTGGTACCAAAGGTTTGTTTTCCGACTGATGCCACATACATTTACTACTATAACTTTTACTCTTGATTTTACTTCTGTAGGGGCTTTTCTGATTGATCCAGCATCACAAGACTTTACTTTTATTTAAAAAGAAGCCCTGATTTGCATTGCTACTTCTCTTGGACGATCACTCTTACTCTTCCTCCTGCTCATGTTAGTGGCAGTCATAGGCTTATTGTATAATATATCCATCAAACAATATCTTTGTTAGAAGAAATCCACAGTATTTATGCTGTCTTTGAGCTAAGAGATACGGAAGACATAGGAAGAATATTACTTTATACTACATTATGGTTGCCCACACTGAACCCCTTACTTCTCAGGACTCCTTTTTTTTTTTTTCCATTGTTGTTGTTGTTGTTTTTTTTTTTAACTCTTTGCAGAGCATTAGGACCAGAGACAGAAAGATTATCGTGAAAGAGAATGTAAATAAAGCAAGCTCTTCCTTTTTTACTGTTATTGAGAACTCCAAAGTCTTTCTTTTATTCTCCAGGGGTATATTTTCAAAGCAGTAAAATTAAGCACACCATTCCCATGCATTAACCATAACTTAAGATACACAGGTAGATCTATGCTAATTGTTCCTTCTAATGTTCCGAGGGAGTTATAGCTAGGTAAAATGAAGACTTGATTTAGGCCTCAGAATTCAAAGTCTTAGAAGTTATTTTCACCCACGAAACAGCAGATAAGAGCAATTAGTGCAGTATTCTTACCTTTTTCACCAAATTAACCCTTCATTCTGTGGGAAGCTAAGTGAGAATTAAATGTTCCATCTTCCCCGTCTTCCTGATGGTTGCATGTATTTTTAAATTTACATTTTATTAACAGAGTAATTGTGGACTTAAATTTTGTTTAAATGGTATGCTTCATATAACTGCTAAGTAGCTGTTATACAATTGTAGAGAAAGCTTTGCAAGACATTGAGACACTAATGGCTTTTCAACCTCAACAAGACACCTAATATAAAAAGACGTGAGAGCCTTGTAATTAAAACAATCTTCTCAGTGAACTGTTGATATAGAAAACAATCTACTCTCCTTTACATTTTCCATATTAATTGACTGAAAAATTATGAATAGCACGTTTTGTGGAGGTGTACTTTGGTAATTTTTATGTTATTGAGAGCACTTTAACTCGCAGTACTGCCATGAAATTGTATTGAATATTACAATTTATCAGTGTTAGTGTGAACTAGAAGTATGTTGTTAGATATTTCTATCACTACTCCAGGCATCATTTGAGAGTTCTTTCTGTAACCCAAAGCTCTCGTAACAAAACTACGTTTTGGGAATCTGAAGCCCCAAAGATGTTACAGACTTTGAAAGCAGTAGCTGAATGCAGAACAAGCAGTTCTGGGAGCTAATAAGGCAGATATCCCAATGCCTAACACATGGTAAGCTCTTTGCTGATGCAGAGCATTCAGCTGCCTTTGTTTTGTGTTCTCCGGTGTCTCTGAAGGAGTGAGCTTGAACCAAGTACTTGCTCAACGGAGGGCACTCAGGAGAGATAAAGGAGTCCTGTCCATTGCTCTTCAACTTCCATGAAAATTGGTATGTTTGGGACCTAACTGACAAATGCACTCACCTAGAATTTGGCTACTCTACCTTGTTTCCTCAGGAGACCACATCAGCCATTAAATCTTTTCTTTCTCTAGCAGCACTCGGAATTACTGTTTCTTCTTGCAAGTCATGCTTAGCCAACTGCTATACTTTCCAGAAATGGTTGTGGAAGCACATCTTGTGACTGTCCTCTGAAAATGCAAAACACATGACCTAAAACATCACAAAAATACAGCAACAGTACTGGGGCCGGTCCTGTTCAGTATCTTTACTGATTATCTGGATGAGGGGATTGAGTGCACCCTCAGTAAGTTTGCAGATGACACCAAGCTGGGAGGAAGTTCTGATCTGCCTAAGTGTGGGAGGGCTCTATAGAGGGATCTGGACAGGCTGGAGTGATGGGCTGAGGCCAATTGCATGGGGTTCAACAAGACCAAGTGTTGGGTCCTGCACTTTGGTCACAACAACCCTATGCAATGTTACAGGCTTGAGGCAGACGAGTGGCTGGAAAGCTGTGCAGAGGAAACCTGGGAATGCTAACTGACAGCCAGCTGAACATGATCCAGCAATGTGCCCACTTGGCCAAGAAGGCCAACTGTACCCTGGCTTGCATCAGAAATAATGCAGCCAGCAGGAACAGGGATGTTCCCCTGCACTTGGCACTGGTGAGGGTGCACCTCGAGTGCTCTGTTCAGATTTGGGCCCATCACTACAAGAAGGACATCGAGGCCCTGGAGCGTGTCCAAAGAAGGGCAACGAAGCTGGTGAAGGGCCTGGAGCACAAGGCTGATGGGGAGCGGCTGAGGGAGCTGGGGCTGTTCAGTCTGGAGAAGAGGAGGCTCAGGGGAGACCTCATTGCTCCCTACAACTGCCTGAAAGGAGTTTGAAGTGAGGTGGGGGTCGGCCTCTTCTCCCTGGTAACACTGATAGGATGAGAGGTAATGGCCTCAAGCTGTGCCAGGGGATGTTCAAGTTGGATGTTAGGGCAAATGTATTCTCTGAGAGAGTGTTCAGGCATTGGAACAGCCTACCCAGAGAGGTGGTGGAGTCTCCTTCCATGGAGCTGTTCAAGAAATGTATAGATGTGGCACTTAGGGACATGGTTTAGTGGGCACAGTGGTGTTAGGTTGACAGTTGGTCTAGATGATCTTAGAGGTCTTTTCCAGTTTTAATAATTCTGTGATTCTGTGATTCTATGAATGCTCCAGCTGCACAAGTAAACTTTCATCAGCATAAAACCAAAGCTTTCCAAATCAAAGAAACTGTATGAGAACTTGTACATACTGTCTTCCTATTAACCAATTAATAGTGTATTCTCAATTTAAAATATTAAAAGGCTGAAAGAATCTAGCTTTAAATGTAAAATTAGTGCATTTGTATGAAGGTCTTTGGGTCTTTGCTGAGCATAGGTCTTAGTCCAGTTGTCCCCATTAGAAGAGTTCAGCGATTTTGCAGCACTCATCTCTGAAGACCTCAGCTGACACCATGGATGTCAGTGGGGTCTTCTCTGTGGATTTACATCACACTGTGCTGCTCCTCTTTTCCTCAAGAGCTATGGAAAATCTCTGTCAAGGATTTCTGGAGTAAACTGTTTCCTATTATATGCTTCCTCCATGTCCTTGCTGACATGCCAATAATCAGCATGCTGTTTACTCCCTGATTATACCAGTTACAAGTTGGACACACTTCACATGTTGTTCAGTACAGTGCATCAGTGGTACTTGCTAACTAATAATAGATAGCGTCACTTAAATGATAGTGGGTTTTTTTTTTTTTTATGAGCATACTTATCAAAGATTCTTTGTATTCACCAATGAATAGTCTCCTAGAAAGGAAATAAAACCTGTCTGCTGCATTTCTTATGAGGTATTCTGCCATCTCAGTAGGATCTGTGACTCTCAAAATGCTTGCAGTGTCAAATAATTAGATTTGGATAATTCTTTCTCTTCTAAGCATCACGTTTTATTTTAGCAAGCATTTCCCTCCACAGTAGTGCTGTTGAAATTTTGAGTTGGGGTAGATAGAAAAAGAATGTGTGTGGGTAGAGGGGGGACCCTTAAAAATGCTCCTTGGGGTGTGGAGTCTACTTGGGAAGAAAGAAGTGCTACAAACTTGTCAGTTCTTGATGCACAGTTGCAAAAGGAAATTAGCTCATTTGCAATTTCAGGCAGTCCCCCCATCCCAACACACACACACCACTGATAATGAGTTGAGAGAAAAGAGATCCAGAGTGCATGCCTGCTCAAATAGAGCGTGTACTTAATAGTCCTGTTGGTGCAGAACTCCCCAAACCTGTGCACGCCACCCCCAGGCATGTCATCATGTCAAGCAGTCAGACCTCTGTAGCACAAGGTTGCTATTGCCCACATTTCCCCGCCCAGAGCAACAAAGTCCTTCCTGAAAAGAATAAATTAGAATGGAAAGCCATTAAGTGTTTAGGAAAGACAATGCAGTCTTGCTTGTAAAGTGGCAAAATTGTGTTCCTGCCTCTGAGTGTGGCTCTTCTTTGCAAAGTCAGTGCTACACAGGTTCCACAAAATCCTAGCAAAGATGTTGATGTTTACTGATGTTCAGAGGTTACAGCTGTGGGTGCAAATACTATTTAAACCAAACTTTCAGAGGAATTCATGGCTAATATCCAATAACATTTGAGTCCATGAGTTTCTGGTGATTGGTCACGTGAAGGGGGAAATGGGTAAGGAAACAACTCCGGAATGCTGCCTTCAATTGTGGTGGGTTTTGCTTTAGGATAGCGGGACAGTCTGTGCGTATCTCAGTGGGAATATCTTGATTGCTGTGTTTTTATGACAAACTGCTACTCTAGTGTATCTATAAACTATGGTCTTATTTTTCCTCCTCCTCATTCTTCTTCTTCTGTATTGTTTTACTTTTTTTGTTGTTTTTTTAATGAAAATACAGATTTTTCACTAGCAAGTGTTTTCTATTAAATTAAAGGATATGAAACATGTTGGTTCCTATAATGTAGATACAACTCCTTATTCTTAAAATTCTGCAAAATTTTAAAGAGTAAAACTTGGTTATTTATCCTGTCACAAAATTTGTCTTTTTTTTTTTTTTTTTTTTTTTTCCATTAAAAAAAATGAGGCACAAAGAGGTCATTTCGCTTGAATATACTGTGGTTGATGTANTTTTTTTTTTTTTTTTTTTTTTTTTTTTTTTTTAATGTTATAGAGCTAGAAAAGCTGTAAGCTAAAGCTAAAGTTTACAAGGACAGACAATATACACAACACAGTGAGTATCCACTAAGAGTCCTGAAAAACAGATTTACAATGACCGAGACAAAATTGCAGTGACCATCAGTCTTTATGCTTTAAGACAGTGATTGCTCACCTGCTGAGGTTAGAAAGTAATTCATAACCATTACTTTCTGGGCTTAGCATTATATCATTTGATGCACTCTGGGTGCTTTATTCACTTACCCAGAATATTTTTTTTCTATATGGATTCCTGTTATGGCATTACAACTTTTCTCTGTATGGGGAAAGAACAGAGAAAAAATGTGAAAGAACTGTTACAAGAAGAGAAAGAAAGCAAACAGTTATTGACAGGAGAAAATGTAGCCAACCTGATTTACTCAGGTTTGGTGTTTTGTTTGTTTGTTTGTTTGTTTTATTTTATTGCATTTAAAGTGGGTATCTTTTGTCTTACCATTCAGCTGTATATGTGAATGTTCTTAATAGTCAAGAAGGCTAGAAAACCAGCTTAACCAAGTCTACTGGTAAATGTACATTTAACCAAAATATAACAAACATCCAAAATAAACATATAAATAGAGACATTATCCTAAACTCTGGACAAATCACAAATGTGTTAAATAAGAATTAGAATGAAACCAAAAATACACAGCACTGCATTAAAGAAAGAATTCTATTCTTATGATCTTAAAATATCCCTCTAATTTGAACCACAATGCTCTTAATACACAATGAAATCTAGCTGCAGCAGATGTGTTAAATTCATGTAATGAAAAGAAGACCCTTTGCAGATCCACCCTTAGCTGGGACTCTGTTTCTCCACCCCATCCCAACAATTGATGCAACTTTCAGCCATAACCAATTCAAAGCAAAAAGTGAAAGCCAGCCAGTGCAGGAAGCCAATCATCTGAACAATAGACAGCATGCCACCATATGGGACAGCTCTTGAACATCCTGTTCTTACATGCTCAGCGGGAAAGACGCAAGAAAACCAGTGACTGGAGAATGTGACTGTTCTTGCAAAGAAAAATTAAAGGTCAATAAACATGGGTGTCTTCTGCAGTGTGTCAAATAGTAATCCACCTGGAAGCACTAAAAAGGCTGCTGACAGATTTCTTTCTCCATCGCACATTAGCTGGTGTTGTGTCAGAGCCAACAGCTTTCCCTCTTGATTTCCTGAATGGATAGCCTCAGACACATCTTCCTCCACCAGGCTGACCCTGTGACCTGTTCTAAATACCAACAAGACCTGGCAACATGCAGAGAGTCTTGGTCACAGTGGGGAGAAGGGAGGAAACGTGGCATTTTGCTACCACACAAAGACCCTATGTACTCACCACTCACAAGGTTTTGAAGAAAGGCAACCCTGGAGGAGTCTGGTATACCTGAATGCAGCTGTCCACTGAAGCTTTATTTTAAAAAGGGTTGAATTTAAGTTTCTGGAAGACAGTTGCACCTGCAGCACTGAATTTTGTGCTTGTGCTCACTGGGAAACTGAGGAGAGATTCAGGGCCTTTCCCTGAGAAAAACAGCTTGGAAAGTTAAGATAATGGGAAGAAAAGATGATGTTAACAACTGTCAGAAGATGGGTAAATTCACTTCAGACCATTGAAACTATGCAGAAGAAGAAACATAAAGCACAGTTCTGTGCTGCAGTCTGTACAGCGGGTGAGCAGTATCCTCTTTGTAAAGTGACACAGGGTTTTTTGTAAGCTGTTTGTGCTCCAAGTGGTCTTGGTGTACTGAGGTGATACCATTCAACCTACTGAAAACAAACTTTTATTCCTCAACCAGCCTCAGGCGCAGCCCTCCCGCCTCAGCTACAGTTGGACCTGAAGTCCCATCAGTCTCTCGGAGTGGAAAGCTCAGGAATCAGTTCCCTGCATTGAAGGCTGAGAGGGGAGACAGAGTTGGCTTAGGGTAATCAGTGACCCAGTTTCGATGATTTTTGGTTGAATATTGTTCATCTCTAAAAACAGTTGTTTCTCCTGAACTGTATTGCTTTAATGTCCTGCTCTCTTTTCTAAGAAAAGAGAGTGAGCAGTAGGACAACTGGTGCTGATCAGAGAAAGTGGACTATGATTGGGTGATGGTGGGATTCGTGGTATATTTTTGTAACTCCACTTGTGGTTAGACTCTTAGACATAGCATGGAACTGTCACCTTTGGTGCAAAAACTGCAATAGGACCTGTGAAAGGAATCCCATGATTCTTTACAGATATCTTTGCTAGTTTCGTTCTCCAAAGAGTAGCCTTATCATTTCACTTGGAAAAAGTGAAATCTGTTATTTCTCCTGGAGACTGTCGTGTCAACAACGCAGTCTAGAGAAGGCCAAGAGCAGTAGCATGAAAGTACACCATTGAGTACTTCTGGTTTTGCCTCAATGGTTAAATAATGCCACTCAGTTACTTCACAGCAGCATTCTGGAAAGTTCAAGATTGCCTCCACATTCATTCAAGTATAATTCCTCTTGAGGAATTTTATGTATTAATAATATTTTGGGGACCTGGAGTAAGGATGCAAAGCAACAAACTGTAGCGTGCATGTGATAGGTCTGGCTTTGGAATTTGTTCTTGGATTTCTCAGGTTGCCAATCTTCACTTCTGTGTCTGAAGCAAACTTTCTTTTATAATTTTAGAAGTATGTCATCTCTTTGGAAGAGTATTTTATCTTTCATCTTAGGCAGATAAAATCCCTAAGGCGGCTAACAGAAATCCATGTCATTGGCAGTAAAATAATCATGTATATAAATATAAATATGTATATATATATATGTATTTATGGAACTATGTAAACAATCTATGCATATATGTTTGTAAATACATACACACAAACACCAAGACATGCCCAAATAAGTATATATGTGTGTAATGTGTCTATTTTTATGAATATTTATTTAAACATACGTTATGCACACACTAAGTTACAGCTCTACTCGGAGATATGATGCAGCGTATCATCTAAGTGGAGACTCCTGGTAGCATTATTTGATAGAATCATAGAATCATAGAATCATAGAATCATAGAATCATAGAATCATGGAATCATGGAATCATGGAACGGCTTTGGTTGGAAGGGACCTTAGAGCCTACCCAGCCCCAAAACCCTGCTGTGGGCTCGTTGCCCCCCACTGGAACAGGATGCCCAGGAACCCATACAGCCTGGCCTTGAGGACCTTTAAGGATGGAGTACCCACAGCTTCTCTGGGCAACTTGTGCTAGTGTCTCACCACCCTCTGAGTAAAAAAAAATTTACAGTGGATATAATATACTCCCCAACTTCTGGAGTGTCTCAAATGGAATAAGATGCAGCATATGCTCTGCTGCATGACTACTTCTGTTGGTTTGTGTACAAGAGGTAAGCACTGCCATGTCTCTGGCTTTTGGGGCAATGCTGAATAAAGAGCAGTAATTATTATCCAGGTGGCATGATAACTGCCATTGACAATAATCCCTTCTAGTGAGATTGGAACTCTTATTGGGACTATCTGCATGCATAAAATATTTATTTATGTGCCAAAGTATGTGAAATCAGTGAGTGTGAGTTCCATTCTGTGAGGCTCATATAAGATCTTTAAAAAATGTCAACTTGCCATCAAAGAAAAGTGGCAGGGAGCAAAAAGAGATTTAGCAAAGGCTAGTTAATAAGGGAGCAGGGCAGAGAAAAGCCTGACAAAAGCTGGTATAGTAGATAGCCAGGGACACTGTGGGCCGTCATTGTACCCAACTCCAATTTCAGGAACCAAGCAGAGCCTGGAGGCTGGAGGGTACCTTCATCTTCTCTCTTGGTCTTCCTCAGATGGAGGCAGATCCTCACTGTTGATCAGTGTCTGTGGGCAAGACAGTGACAAACATTATCTACGGCCTTGAGATGGAAGGCTCAGACAAGGCAGTTCTTGCAAAACAGCCATGTGCTTCAGTGCCTGCTTCTGCCTCTGTCGGCTTTTGTCAGAGGGCTGTGTGCAACCACTAGTGTATCAGGCATAAGTAGCAAGCTCTGAAGATAAAATGCCACGTGCATGAGGTCACTGACTGAAAAGGAATGTTGCAAGAGTTGTCTATAGTCCCATATGGAAAGAAGTTTTTCAAGAGAGCCCATGGTTCAAGGCCATCTGGGGATCAAATCTCTGCCTCTGCTGCAAAACAGCAGACACAAGGTCAGAATCTCCAGAAATGTAGAAAGACATTTACACTGCTTTAAACCTCTCCAGGCTCTACTGTGAGATAGAAGTTACTTAGATGTGGGCTATTTCATTATCATGCCTGTGCTTTTGGCTCAGGGAGGATATATTTTTTCCATATGCGGCATAAACATCTTTTTTCACACACACAAAAAAATCCTCCTAATGCAAGCTGGTTATACCTTTCTCAGCACTGAAGTAGAAGAAATCAGACTGACAACTGGCATAGACCCAGGCTGTTTTAGGCTCACACTGAAACAAGGGAAGTGGCTGGTTGTCCTCAGCCAGTTCCAGCTGCCTGCGGCCATAGGGAACCTGACATGACTGCTCCTCAGCCCAGACCCATGCTGTGACCCTGCAAGCTGTTGCAAACCTGCTTCAGCTGGAGGGCCAGACACATCATAGACTCATAGAGTCACAGAATATCCTGGGTTGGAAGGGACCCACAAGGGTAGTTGGGTCTAACTCCTGACTCCACACAGCACCACCCAAACTCAACCTCTGTGTGTGAGAGCAGTGTCCAAACGCTACTTGAACTCTGGCAGCTCCGGGCCGTGCCCACTGCCCTGTGGAGCCTGTTCCATGCCCACCACCCCCTGGGGCAGAACCTCTTCCTGACCCCCAGCCTGACCCTCCCCTGAAGCAGATCCATGCCATTCCCTGGGGTGCTGTAGCTGTCCCCAGAGAGCAGAGATCAGCGCCTGCCCTTCCGCTCCCCTGTGAAGAAGCAGTAGGCTGCCATGAGGCCTCCTCACAGCTTCCTCTTTTCTGGGCTGAACAAAATGAGGGATCACAACTGCTCCTCATGTCTTGCCCTCTAGAGCTTTCACCACTTCTGTAGCTCTCTTTTAGATGCTCTCTAATAGTTTTATGTCCTTCTTATATTGCGGCACCCAAACCTGCACCCAGTGCTTGAGATGGGGCTACACCAGCACAGAGCAGAGCAGGGCAATCCCTTCACGCACTCGACTGACAGTGCTGGGCCTGGTGCACCCCAGAGTCTGGCTACCTCTCATTGTCTTCAGAATATGTGAGGTAGCTCAAAGGCACCCTACGTTGTCCTCAGCACTCTCTGACACCAGCAGATCTGCATAACTGGGAGAGTTAGCACAGTGGTGGGTATATCCTTCCTAGTTTTGTTCACCCATTTCTGAAAGACTAGTCTCTGTGAGGGTCCCTAGCTTGCTTTTGGAACATATCAGATCATATTAGCCTTACTGTGGTTAGTTAAGTGATTGCTTCGAAAGTTCATTCCATCGTAAGTGCTGCATCAATAACTCAGATAGGTACAAGTATCTCTCTAGCTAACACAAACTATTACAAATCCTGTTGGTCTTATATCCCATCCCTGGATTTTTTTTCCGCTTCATACTATTACTTGTATCTTGCACTTGATGCACTTTGAATCCATGTAGACCTATTTAACTTGTTTTGTGACAGTGGAGAATTATGATGCTTTAACTGTTTGGAGGGGAAACAGGATTTCCATCCATCCATTTAAAACATCAGCCACATAAATACCTCCGATATTACATGGAAGACAGTGAGGTGATGCAAGACACTCAGCGTGGCTTTACCAAAGGCAAGCCCTGCCTGACCAACCTAGTGGCCTTCTACAATGCTGTAACTGCATCAGTGGACAAGGGAAGAGCCACTGATGTCATCTATCTGGACTTCAGTAAGGCCTTTGACACAGTCCCCCGTAACATACTTCTCTCTAAACTGGAAAGATGTGGGTTTGATGGGTGGACTCTTCGATGGATGAGGAACTGGTTGCAAGATCCAGAGAGTGGTGGTCAATGGTTCAATGTCTGAATGGAGATCAGTGATGAGTGGTGTCCCTCAGGGGTCTGTTCTGGGACCAATACTCTTTAATATCTTCATCAGTGACATCGACAGTGGAATCGAATGCATCCTGTGCAAGTTAGCGAATGACACCAAGCTGTGTGGTGCAGTCAATGCACCAGGGGGATGGGATGCAATCTAGAGAGACCTAGACAGGCTGGACCAGTGGGCCCAGGCTAACAACATGAATTTCAACAAAGCAAAATGCAAGGTCTTGCACCCGGGTCACCGCAACCCCTGCTATCAATACAAGCTGGGGGATGCAAGGATTGAGCAGAGTCCTGCCGAAAGGCAACTGGGGGTACTGGTGGGTGACAAGCTGGATATGAGCCAGCAGTGTGCTCTCGCAGCCCAGAAACCCAACTGCATCCTGGGCTGCATCCAAAGAATCATGGCCAGCAGGGCAAGGGAAGTGATCCTACCCACCTACTCTGTGCTGCTGAGACCCCACCTGGGGCACTGTGTCCAGATGGGGAGTCCTCAACACAGGAGGGACATGGAGCTGTTGGAGCACTTCCAGAGGAGGGCCATAAAAACGATCCAAGGGATGGAACATCCCTGTGAGGACAGGCTGAAAGAGCTGGGGCTGTTCAGTCTGGAGAAGGGAAGGCTCCGGGAAGACCTAATAGTGGCCTTTCAATATCTAAAGGGGGGCTACAAGGAAGAAAGAGACAGACTCTTTAGCAGGACCTGTTGAGATAGGACATGGGGAAATGGTTTCAAAAACAGAGAGGGAAGATTTAAGGTGTATATAGGGAAAAAGCTTTTACGCTAAGGGTGGTGAAGCAGTGGCACATATTGCCCAGAGAGATGGTGGATGCCCCTTCGCTGGAGACCTTGAAGGTCAGGCTGGGCAGGAGTTGGACTGGATGGCCTTTAAAGGTCCCTTGCAACTACGGCAATTTTATGTTTCTGTGATTTTTCTGTAAGACTAAATAAAAATTTTTGGATTAACATCTCAGCCAGTCAGAGAATAAACTCACACAGATCACTGAGCAACGACAGTTTAGAGATGCTTGAAATAGAGAAGGAAAACTCCACAAAGTCTGAAATCTCACAGATACGTATTTCTCTTATTTTCAGCAGTAATTCCAGGATACTGCGGAACCCCATTAGTCCTGCTGCTCACATTCTACAGCAACTGAAAGGTTTTAGTTCTCATACCTACAACTAACAATTGACATTGATAAACTACTCAGAATGAGAGCAGCAAGATTTCTAAACTCTGAGTCTGAATAGGAAAGTCAGGGAAACACCAGATTATGATTTAGAAATTAAAGTCTTTTGTTGATTATCATTCCAGCATGCAGTTCTCTCTTCAAATAATTTTGTTTGAGTGCAAACATCACATTTTTTTTTTTCCCATCCTTGGTTTAATTAGTGTTGGTAGAGAGAACTATGTAGTGTGGGGCTGAAGCTATGCACTGGAAGGAATGTAGATAAGTCTCTTGCATTGGTCTCCACAGATCTGTTTCAGACCAAAAGAAAGTCAGTGTTTTTCCTTGTGCTATCAGTTCAGCAGAAAGTTACACCAGCACGACAGTGCCAACTTTCCCAAACAAGGAGTGGTGCTGCACTGCTTCGTCCCACGAAACTACATGGCAATCAACAAAATAATGTTTTTGCACTTGAAAATGTGTGACTTGATTGATAATATCTAATTTTACATGACTTTTAAACAAAACCAACAGAAAGATATGGAGACTTTTTAGGAGCAGTGGGAGAATGAAAAGCTGAATGAAGAAAATTGTGCTACACATCATCTTGTCTTATTACTGTTAACGCCAGCAGTCATAATCAAGAGTTTATTGTACAGGGCAATCTGGATGATTAGAAACTGGATTCAAGTTCATAAAAAACATCTTGACATAAAACTTTTTTTCTTTTTTTTTTTTCNCGGGCCGGGAAACTTTGCTGTTTCAAAATAAATAGTGATTAACTATTGAATATGCTTTCTAAAGCTGTTGGATCTGCATTCACTGTTCAGACTGTTGCTCCGATAGTTTAATAATTTGAAAAACAAATTAAATTATCTCTCCAGTGTTAATATACAAAGCAAATATACATGTGCACCCAGATTCTATCATTTGGGATGTGAGTTTATTAACAGAGACATTTCAGAGAAATCTGTTCACAGTTTATCTACAGCACAAAACACCAAATACTATGAAACCATTGTATTTACTAATTTTTTTTTTTTTTTAAGGAAACTATTGTGTCCACTGAAATTATTTACTTCCATTCTCATCTGTGTTTTCAGAAGAGACACACACTTTCTCATAGTCACTTTTCTGTGTGTTGTCAGTGAGACTATTAAATTCCTCCAAATGAGTACAGTATTGCTAGAAATTTGGTTACGAAATGAACCACCTATATTTCCAGAGACAACATCAAGACACATCAGAGGAGCTACTGAAGAACAATTTCTCATTGCTTCATTCAAGAAGACTCTCACATTGTCATTCTTACTTCAGATTTTTCTGTCTTCCCCCCACCACCCATACCTGCCCCTCCAGTTCTTTTTTCCGTCTTACTCTCCTCAAACACTTTT
>VXAV01010026.1:149038-169861 GCA_013399715.1 Alectura lathami | reverse complement strand
CACACATAAGTACAAATGCATACAGAGTCATCATCAATGTGCTTCTTTTCCTTTGCTAGCTCTGCACCAGTTAGTTTTTCCTTTAGACCTACCCTGCTAATAAATGTTGGAATTTTTTAGGAAGTTGCTAGAGTAAAAAGTAGTAGGTTGGCTTTTGCTGACCCAGATAGCAGGGAGGCAGCTTAAGGTTGGCACTCTCCCCAAAAATCCTGATATGGAGGCAGTCAGGCATTGGAGTACCTGATGGATCACCAAAAATTAGTGTTCAGTTTCNGCCCTTTCTTGCTGGCTTACTGAAATTGCAACCTGCCCTTTTATTCTCGTATGTTTTATGGGAAATCCAGAAGCCTTTATGGAGCTATAGATTCTGCCATGATTGCAGATTACCTGGTGACCTTCTGTGGACTTAAGCCTATATTCGATATCCATGTAGTAGCTGGGTGATGGCTTGAGACACAAGTGCTATTTGCTTGGATATTCCAAACGTAAAGATAGGTATCTGGTGCTTGCAATTACCATTTTCTAAATGGATTTAAAAATCAAAGAGAAATCATTTGGTAAGTCATGCATACATAAATCAACAATTATTTTTTTGTACAAGAACTATCAGATTTGCCTTTGTGCTGCTTGTTGCTTGCTACAGAATCAAGTTACTTAGTATAAAAAAAAAAAAATACATGCGTTCACGGCATGCCCCAACAACTCCAGCTCTAATGACAGCAGTTTTAAAAAAATCTTTCTAGTAAGTTTACACCAGAAAATGATGCTAAGAGCTTAGAAACTAAGCAAATGCAGTGCAGTAGGCTTTTGTTGCTTGTTTGATATAACTTCTTATTCTGGAAAGAGGGATGAAGCCATGGAAAACATTTGTTTCATTTTAAGTTTGGCTATTATCCTAAACCCTTCTTGTGATCAAATGATCCCCATTCCCACCTCCCAACCTACCCCCCAGACCCTGTGAAGACTTATATTTATTTATTTTTATAAACAGCAATCTTTGGAAAATGTGTGACAGCAATCTTAATCACATATTACAATGGCATGCATGTTGGCAATGTTACATGTGTGTTGAGTGTGACAGCATGTACAAATACAGCTCTTTCACATTCGTTTTTATTAAAGGTACTAACACCTTTGGAATTTAGGGTGGGCCTATATGTTAGAGGAAAACTGATGCAATTTAAATGTAGGCATTGGCATTCTTTGCATAGCAGTTAAAGACTTCATTATTACCAAACTTGAGACGAGGAACGTTTTCCTTTTTGCACTCTGCTGCAGGATGAAGTGACACGGAAACGAGATTAAGTGGATCAGTGACTGCTCTGGAGATGTACTTCTGATCCTATCTTTAGCACAGTTTTCTGAAACAAGCAATATATTTGCCAGGTGGAAATGTGACAACTTGTAAATTCATGAGTCTGTTGTAGCGTAAGGCATAAATCCTGCTGCTGGGGAGGGGCATGTAGGTAGGCTGGAGAGAGCATCGGAGCTGTGGATTTGTTCCTGAGAGGGTCAGGTTGTAAGGGGCTGCATCAACAAGCACTTCAGTATGCCTGTAAGTCCCTTTGAAGCCAACCAGACTCAACACATACTTAAGTGCTTTGCTGAATAAAGGTGGGAACTAGCGTGTTTAGCTTTTAGCACATGCTCAAGCATTTTTCATTTTTTTTCTAAACCAGGGCCCAAGTTGCTTAAAAAAAAAAATAAATTGTACACACATGCACTGGCACCACATGCTAGACAGTTTATGGAGTAAGTTTTTCCACAACAGAATCAGCAGGAACTATTATTAAACACAGCCATGTCAATAATGTGTAGCGTGTATCTGTGAGCCAAGTGGAAAATAGCTTTTGTGCTCAGTGATCTCCGCTGAAAGCGGGCTCCTGAACACTAAAGCAAAGCAAAGGCTATGGAGTGAAGCTGGTAGGTGAAAAGGGATACAAATAAAAATCCAGATGCTTTCTGGAGCACACATGATATGTATGAAGCTTTAAAGCATGATGATAATTAAAAAAATAAAGATTTGATTTTTTTTTCCGTGGACCTTTTTAGCAATTGCTATTTTTCAAGGTGTGCAAGCAAAATCTGAGCGGTTTCTTTTGCTAGTGTGCAGGCCTCTGGATTTTGTCCTTGCTTGTCCTTTTTCTTCTCTTATGTGTCAGCAATTATTGACCTCAAACTTCACTTTGGATGAGCTATATAAAACATTAATAAATGATGAGAGAAAAAATGTTGTGGTGCATGATAAAATCACCTGTATTACAAATAAAATGTTCACTTCTGAAATTGCCAGCTATTTTTACATTCAGTGCTCAAAGTGTTTAAACACAGCGGTGCTTTAACTGAAATGAACATGGATATCCATTAACAAATGAGTTTTTGTTAGAAATGGGTAAGAATGCCAGTTCTGTACTCATGGCTGATAAAATACAAGTGAGGAAAGCGCAAAGCTTTCTGTAGTGAAAACTATAGGCATAGCTGCTATGCTGTGTTTTCAAATAGAGGATTTGAGACAATAGGTCTTAGAGAAAGTAAAAGGGAGAGCTGGATTTTGTATTTCAGTAAAAGTAGCCCAGGGGAGGGAAAGAAAGTATTGTACAGAATATTCTCTTTCCAAAAGGAAAACCTCTCTGGTTCATGTGCCAGTGTGATGTGTTTGCTTTTCTGACAGAGATAGCAGCAGCTCTGCAAGAACAGCAAATTCCCCAGCACAGTGGAAGCACAGATCCAGAGACGCCATGCCTGCCTTGCCGTACAGCGTGTGCCAGAGAGAGAGCCACCAAGCTCCCAGTGAGATGGTGCCTTACAAAACACCCATATTTCCAGGACTTCCTAAAAATATTGCTTGCTTCAGGCTTGATTTGCTCGTCAGATGTTTGGGATCTTGATTTTATTCATCAGGCTGGCCTAAGCTCAGTCTAGGGATCTGTTGATTATAAAATGGGAGGATGGGAACAACTTTGTTAATTTACCTACATATTTATTTTTTTGCTCCTGTAGTTATTTTGCAGTGAAGGCTCCTAACAAAAGCAGCACTGGGTACAGGGGAGCTATGGGGACATGGTGATCACTGGCTTTCCTGGTTGGGCTGCACCATGGAGAGATGCTGAGCCTGAACCCATCTTCCTCACCTCAATCACCTGCCTGCTACGGTGTGAGCTCCTTTCACTTCTCATCTTGCAAGGCAGGAGTGCCAATGTACACCTTCCTCCTTAACCCATGACCTCCAACTCAAAAAGAGACCGGCAGCTGTCCTGAAACAAAAGGCTTTCTTTTTTTCTCCCAAGATGAAGGAACCAGATATGCACTCCAGTCAGGGCTGCCTGAGGGAAAGGAGGCTTGCCAGGCAAGGCAGCACTGAGATTTGCAGCCTCCCCTTTACTGCTGGCAGGAGGCCAGAGCGTTCCAGAGTGTCCTAAATTGGTGCAGATCTAATTGGTACAGCACCTGGCAATGAAATTCACCCAAATGCGGCAATCTGGGGTGTTTGCTCACTGAGGATTTTGTGGGAACTTAGGCCATGAAATAATGCTGTCTTTGGTGGATAGTGGGACTGTACTCGTGTAGGATACACTATTACAGACAAGATATACATCTTTAACATTTCCTTCTTTTATTTTTGTCTGGAGGGAAGGGAGCCTTTCTTTGGAAGGAGGAGGGATGTAGCAGGACCCAGGTGTCCACTCCAGTTAAGCACCAGTTTGTTCTCTCACAGTTGTTTGTGAGAGAGTTTGTACTCTGCAAAAAAATCCCCACTGGTCAGAGGGGAGTAGGGGTGCATGTTAGTGTGTGCAGGATGGCCAGAGGACTGTGGTCTGGCAAAGGGCCATGCACACAGCAGAAGTTAAAGGCAGACTTGCCCTGAAAATCCATACAAGCTCATTATGGATGTTCTCTGGCTGAATTCCTTGCATTGTTCCTGGTTAAATTTGAGTGAATTAGTCTTTTCCTGAGATCACAAACCGTTCTGAAGTGTTTTATGTGGGAAATGAGCAATGCCATGGTTAACAAAGTAATTTTTTTTTTTTTTTTTTTTTTTTTTTAACACAGCATGGCTAAGTTTAGGCACCTAAATCTGTATGTAGCTTCCTAAAAATACTTCTGGTTCTCAGGAGGTCATCATTTTTTTGAGAATGAAGCTAGTAATTTAGGTAGCTAGTTGTGAACTGAGGTGCCTGAGTTTAGCCAGTAGGGCAGTAACATTTTTGGCTTAAAACTAAGGCTTTCTTCCTTTGGAGAATACATCTTTGCTGGAAATGCAAGAAATTCATATGTACAGCATTTTAGAGAAATGCTCTGTTCTTAATTTTTCCACAAAGAAAAAATGATTAAAAAAAAAAGTCTGTGAGCTTTTTTAAAGTAGAAGATAATTAATGTAAATCAGCCCTTCCAAACAATGCAGGCTTATTTTCACATTTGTTTAGGATTAAGCTGCTTCCACAAAGTACTTCCACATGTATGCTAATAACTTTTATAACAAAACCAACCATCCCACAATGAGGAGTGAAGACAAAAGTCTTATGAACCATTCCTTATTCACTAAGCATTTATCTCTGCCTCCCAGGCCAGCAGGGTCCCCTCTGGGCTTGTTCCTGTGGTGCCCTGCAGCCTACCCTCACCCAGCTCCTGGCTGCAATGAGGGACCACCAGGTTCTGAGGGCACGTGCTTTGCTTCCCCCCTGCAATGGCAGGTTGATCGTGTGCTTGAGGTTGTGTGCCTTCCTCCAGAGCACTGCCAAGGCACCAGCCCTTGTTTTCTAGTGCCAACCGGACATGAACCAGTGTTGCAATGTGGTGGTTTTCCTTGCCCTGCTGCAGGGTTAACAGTATGAACTGCACTGGCTGTTGCTTTTTCCTTCATTAGTAGCAAGAGCAAATGCTTTTGTTTCAGTATCGTTTCCAAATGAGTGTCAATAGCACCTTGATATCATTGTTACCATGCGGAAATTGTATATTCTCACTTTTCATAGAATCATAGAAGATCCTGAGTTGGAAGAGACTCACAAGGGTAGTTGGGTCTAACTCCTGGCTCCACATAGCATCAGCCAAATTCAAGCCCTGAGTTTGACAGCAGTGTCCAAATGCTCCTTGAACTCTGGCAGCTTGGGGCCGTGCCCACTGCCCTGGGGAGCCTGTTCCATGCCCACCACCCTCTGGGGCAGAACCTTTTCCTAACCTCCAGCCTGACCCTCCCCTGACTCAGCTCAATGCCATTCCCTCACGTCCTAAACTTCTCTTGACTTGTGTTTTCAATCTTTACTCCATTCTTGTTCTTGGGACTCACTCACTGCAGGACAGCGTCTCTCTGTTTCTTACTAGGGCTGGCGTAGTCCTTCACATCCTTACTTATAACCTATGGAAAATGCAGGCAATCCTGATTCAGCAACCTTCCATTTTTGTTGAATTATTTTACGTATACCTCAGATGAAATCTGATGGAATACCATCCTAATGTCTTTACTGTATGTCTGAATCTAAGGATGTGGCCAAGAAGGATTTGATTGTAAGGCAGTAGAAGACCTGTGTGATCTAGCCCATAGTGCTGGCAGTAGCAGAACATACATGGCAATGCCCTCGCTCCCTGTTCCTTTCTACATACTTAGCTCTGCGAATATAACTGTTTATGTCTCTGCGTTGTAAACTGTGCTGATAAAATGGCTAAGGTTAAAGATTACCTTTTCTGGAGGGGTAACAAAGGGAACGTTTAGTCCAGCTTTGCCCTTGAAGTCAACATATTGTGTAGCTGAGCCCTTGAAAAACTGAGAATATCTAGCAGACAACCTGGTCTCATGGTTATGATTTTCTGCTGCTCATTCTCTTGTGAACTTTGGATCTGTCCAAATTTCTGGTTCCTTCATAGCCTGAGTCCTAAGCATTCGTCAGATGTGTTGTCACACTGACAGTGATGTAGATGAGGATTTTCTTTAATGGAAACCAGAGTACAGGATGAACTGGTGAATGCGTAACCATCACTTACAGTTGGGCTACACACCCAGCAGTAGGAACTCTGTCTCATCTGTATGTTACAGTTTGGTTTCTCTGTTTCCTCAGAGATTTTTCTTCTTTTGTATCAACATCATTTAAAGGACCGAAGTCATACTTTACTATTGTTTTCTCACAGCCAGGGTAAGCAACTAGAAAATGGAAAAGAAACAGTGATGGCTGGTTTTGTTTTGTTCTTTTTTTTTTTTTTTTTAATGTGCTTGGGTTTTTTTTCGTACAGTATGTGTAACACTCATTAATTGCAAACTTAGCCCCATATCAGGGTCCTATAACTGTATCCCCTCAGTTGAATACATCTGATTTCTGTGTGCAACATTCATAGAACACAATCATATTTTGATATTTTGATGGTCATCAGTAATTATTAAAGATCATACTTCAAAATCGCCATATACACATATCACATTTTGACACAGACTATGATACAGGACTTCTTTTTGCAGTGAACAGTGATTCTGCCTTACTAGACATGTGGCAATATTATTTCCAAACTTCAGTGGATGCTGCATCACACAGCCACTTTGTTTTTTGTTGTCAAAGCAACTTCTTCTGCATCTCTTCTGCGGCCTCTCTGTTTCTGGTGCCTTCCATCACTGAATGGGTGGACATGTGTTATTTCCAGCAGTGCAGGCTCTCTGCCAGAAGCATGAGAAGCTTCTACAGAGATGTTATGCTCTTTGAGCTGAGGGTCAATGTGCTTTTAGCATCTCAAGCAGGACTGGCCCTCAGAGTGGTTACCATTTACCAAAGGCAAATTTGATACCAGATATCAAAGGTCACAAAGGTGAATTGAAAGTGTACTCTGATACATTTTGCTGGTTTAACATTGAAGGGTATCCTAGGATTAAGGTATCACTAACAGCATACTTGGTTGAATGCAGCATGCATTCGCTTCATGTAACATTTCAGATCCAAAAAGTAAGACAATTTATATCGAGAATACGTGACTGGGAAACTTGTACAACTGTGAAAATATTGTCCATGCTTTTAGTGTGATAACAAGATACTGAGGTGAGGACTTAAAGGAGTTAAATAGAAATTTAAGTCATTGTACTTCTACCTTCAGAAAATCATACAGAGGATGTGAGAAAGATGTAAGTAGAAAACATTTCCAGGCTACAGTGTGTGATGGTGAGTGTCAGTGCTGGGTGCAGCGGCACTTATGACTTCCCTGTCTCATAGATAATGTTGGTACAATTAAAACTATGCCCTTAACTACATGCTGTTCTGTATGAAGCCTGCTCTCATTCTGAAAAAACAGTAACTTTTGCTACTGTATCTTAAGCTACTTCCAAAACAATATAATTTAGGGCAGATGGAGATCAAATCTGCAGAAGGAGCAGGGAAAGGTGCACAGCTGTGAACCTTTCATATGAAGCTGTGTGACCTGCAGGCTGTGTGATTTGAGCAGCTCCTAGCAGGTTTGGGCTTGTAATCTGGAGCAGAAGGACGTTTGCACAGGGATATTCCTCAGGGAGCTGCACACATCCCAACACAGCACTTTTAAGCCACAATGTACATTATGTGGATATAACTTCCAAGTATCTGTGCCTGTGAGGCTGAAATGAGCCTCCTCCTTCTTGCTTTCCTCATGGGAAAGTATGTGTCTTCTACGGGAGTATCAAGTGAGCTCTTACACTGCAACAACAAAGCCGAAGATGAATGTAAGATTTACTTCATATTGCACAGGCAGAACTTCACCTAGCTAAAGAAAATTTTTAGCCTGACTAAACAAATAAACAAAAACCACTGGTCCCTTTACCATCTTCTTTGGCTTTGACAGGAACCAGTTCTGCTGTTAGAAGATGAGAACTATTCCACTGTCTGAGAAATTCATAGATATAGTCAATGTCCAGAGCTTTCCAACATGTCTGGTAAGGATTTTATTTTTTTTTTAAGAATTAAGTATTAGCATCAGTGCATAGGCTGATGTGATTTCATAGCACAACAGGGATCACAGTGCAGCTTAGAATAGTTTTTAATCTTCTACACGGTATTGGAAACAGCTGGATTGGGCAGACACAGGAGAGATCTTCCTGGAGGAGATCAGACGAGCAGGGTTGTAGGGGTGCATTTTCAAAGCGGTACATAGTGATTTAGCCACGCAACTCCCATTAGTATAAATCACTAAATCACTACACATCACTTTTAAATATAACTACTAGAGTCCCTTTCTAAAGGAACCTCATTGAATAGCTCCATAGAACAACTCTGAAAAGCCTTTATAGCACTAATATTTGACTCAGATCACTCCTAAAATGTTATTCTTTGCATTGCTGTTTTAGATTAATTAATTGAAAAGCCTTGTGCAGGTGTTTTGTGCGTTGCCATTTCTATTAAAAGTCATCATCTAGGCTTCAAGTAAGATTTTAACAGAGAGGTGGAGTTGCCAAAAGTCATACATATTTTTCTGTTTACTTTTATTCAAGAATGTACATTTCACAGTTTTCATCTGTATGTCTGAGCATATTACTAACGAGCTGAATAGATCTATGATAACAGATAAGGAAATATCACTGTTTAAAATGAAATGTTCTTTCTCCATGTTCAACAGTTAAAAAATCCAAATCTTCTATTTCAAAGTAAACTGTTATCCACTTTTAACTAATAATACATTTAACTGCTTGACACATCAGCTGGAATGATTAAATTATGCAGCAGTAGAGATATCTCGGGAAGCAATGACAGGTGGTGCAAACCTACCAACAGTACTTTGAAATGGTGGTGGTGGGGGGAAGCATTTTCAAATGTCAAGACACCAGCAACAGCAACTCTGCTTTCTTGTGAAGTATACTTTCTGGTTTATATGTTTGCCATTCAGTCATTGTTTCCTGTCTTTAGTGCACCCTTTTCAGATCATTTTGGACTGTGAGTGTGTGTAGATATTCACACACATACACACAGGCCAAGTCATGCCTTAGCTTGTCTTTGTGCCATGAGAAGGAAGCTGGAGGGAAACTGCATTTCCAGCACATTGTGCCTACCTCAGGCATGCTGAGAGTGGAAGGGCCTACCTGGAATGAACACGAGCGGGCCAGGACCTGTACTTCCTCTTCATTTTCTAAAGATGCTGTTAAGGGAAGGTTAAAACCAAAGTTTTTAAGGTTTTTTTTTGTTTGCTTGTTTGTTTGTTTGTTTTTTCCCAGTTTTTTATAAGTCCACAAGAGATACATCACATGATTTGCTTTGAAATTCACCGGTTACTGTTTGGTTTCCTTCTGTTGTGGATGCCCCATCTTGGCAGTGTTCAAGGCCTGGTTTTATGGGGCTCTGGGCAGCCTATCTAGTGAGTGGCAACCCTGCCTGTAGCAGGGAGGTTGGACTAGGTTATCTTTAGAGTCCCTTCTAAAGTAAACTGTTCTATGATTCAGCGTCATTTTGGTTTGGAGTAAGGCTGAGAAAACCATTCCACTAAATTGCTGAGATATTCATGGGATACAGCTCTTGCATCACCAAGTACGTGCTGAGGTATGTAATCACTAAACTAGCTTTTATTCCTGGGTACAGACGCTGTATGTATCTGTGGTACTGCTTCATTTTTCACCATTGGCTTTTTAGCTGGAAAAGCCTCAGACAAACATTTTGGGTTAGGTCACACAAAAGAGTTGGCTTTTAACTATTGAAGAACTGTTCATACTTCCAGGTACTTTTGGATGCCTTTTGCTGTTGATATATCACATAACATAGGCAGCATCCTATGAGACAAGGCTGCTGAGGTTGCCAGTCTTGTTGAGGAAGGAACAGAAGGGGAAAAGAAAATACCTGGACTATGTCACTAAAGGTTTAGAGTAAGCCTCATGTATATAGGAGCTTAAAATACATTTCTGCTTCTTTCTGGATCTGACTAACCTTTCTTGACTGGCTGGCTGCTGGTTTTGGAGCTGCTGCAAGGCATACTCATCAGGAAGCTGGGTGTTTAGCTGCTCCAGGCTGACCAGTTTGAAACTTCTAGTACAAAATCGTCACACTAGTCTGTCCAGGAGATGAGGGTTATCCAATGTGGTGGTTTCACACTGAAAGGTAACTAAGCTCAACCATGTTGCTAACTCATTCCCTCTCCTTAAAGGAACAGAGGGAGGAGATAAAATGAAAAAGAGCTCATGGGTTGAGATAAGAACAGGGAGATCTCTCAGCAGTTACCATCATGGGCAAAATAGACTCAGAATAGGGAGACTAATGCAATTGGTTGCCTGCTGATAAAAGACTAGAGCAGTGAAAACAAAAAGCAAACTAAAACCAACTTCCTCCTACACATCCTCTTCTACCTTTTCTACCCAAGTGGTACAGGGGAATTGGGAATGGGGCTGTCATAACACTTTGTCCCTTCTGTTCCTTCATGGTCACTCTGCCCCAGCTCCTTCATGAACTTCCCCAGCATGGGGCCCCATGGTCGGCAGCTCCCCCAGGCCTCCTGCCCCTACGCAGACTCCCCTCCATGGGCTGCAGCTCCGGCCAGGTCCTGCTCCTGCGGCGGCTCGCCACGGGATACGGCCTCCTTCAGGCCACCTCCCCCTGCTGTACCGTGGGCTCCTCCATGGCTGCACCAGGAGATCTGCTCCGTGAGGTGCCCGTGGGCTGTAGGGGGACAGCCTGCTCCACCGTTGGCCTCTGCTGGGCTGCAGGGAGCTGCTGCTCCGCGCCTGGAGTAAGTACCTCCTGCCCTGCTTCTGCGCTGACCTTGGTGACTGCAGGTCTGTTTCTCTCACATTTTTTTATTCACAGCAGTATTTTCCCTGTCTAAAATTGTTCTCCTAGAGCACAACCAATGTTGCTCACGGCTCAGCTCTGGCCAGTGGTGGGTCCCTTTTGGAGCAGCTGAAGCTGCCTCTGACATGGTGCAGTGCTGGGCTTTACTCACAGAGGCCATCCCTGCAGCCCACTACTACCAAAACCTTGCCATGAAAATCCAGTACATCCAAGCTGGGCTCTCTACACTCAGTAGTAAACATTAGAGCTTCCTTTTCATTGTGAAGCCTATTTTTACTTCACTTCATTTATCCAGACCTGTGAATCACAGAATTTTGAGGAGACCCCCGGCGCTCATAGAATGAAAAGTAATTATTCCATGCCTCTAATGGAACAGCAAGAGAAAAGTATGGCGATTCATTTGCTATGCTCTTCACTGATTCTTGTCCTCAGAGGCATAGGCACAACTCGTCAACCCTCTGCAAGGCTCCATCTCAATCAGCATCATCAGCAATGTCCTCCTGAGAAAGCCTCCCCAAGATTTTCCCTCTTTGCAGGGAGGCCATGCTCTCATTAAAGCACATACCCTAATTAGATACAACACACCCTCCCATTTTCTTTTCCCAATGAACTGAATTCAGTGGCCATGCAGCCTAAAACTCTTAATTCCATAACTAGTCATAATTGGAAATACTGTTGGTTCATTTTTATTTGCTTATATTGAACAACAGTAAAACAAGAATTACATCAGAAAGATCAATGAGATGAGTTATCTGTGATTGTTCAAATCTTGCACCTCTTTAACTTAATGTATAGCTATTTTCTATTTTGCCTATTTTGCCTTATAACAAGATATACAAGATGTTATAAGATATACAAGATGTTGTAAGGCTATTTTGCCTTATAACATTCTTTTTAGAAAGTGCCAAATCAAAAGATATGACTTTACTCAAGACAAAAATAAGACGATTTGTATAGGCTTTCAAGGAATTGTAAATGATTGGAAAGATCCCTGTCTAAATCATGGTAAGAAAATGCAATGCAAGTTATGTATTTAATAGTTTATTTACTTAGAAATTATAGTCCATTAATCATGTCAGAATACCTCATTTAGTTTAGGTCTTTACGTCTAGCAAATTATTTTGTTTAACCAAAGATCTATTAAGTATTCGTTTTATGTTTGAGATGATGCTGTGTTTCAATCTCAATCCACTACTCAGAAAAAAAAAGCCATCATCTTCAATTGAATTAAAATCTAATTTTATTTTTTTTTTTGAAATTGAAATTCCACTGTATTTTCTTTAAAGATAGGTAGGAAAGAGTAAATGAAAAAGAGTAAATATATTTGTTGTTTTTGAAAGAAAATATGTTTCCTATACTCACTAGGTTCTGTGGCTTCACATAGTCCAAGCTGGCAAGGAACAGAAGAGACTAGGATTTTGGAAGCACAGGAAACTTAGTGAACATCTCCAGGATTCAAGAGACAGATTTCAGATCTCCCTTTCATGCAGCTGTTAAAAAGTAAATAGAAGCCATGGCACTTCAAGATCAAAGGTTTTTGTGGGCTGAAGGGAGTCTAGAATCTATTAACTCTTAGAATTACAGAATTCTGTCAGGCACATCACCAAGAAGTGGGCCAATGTGTTGGCAGGAAATCTGGGATGGGGGCATGATTAGTCTCTCTGGTTATGAGTGAAGTAAGAGCAGGGGGAAGAGTAAATCAGTAATTTTGATACATGTGTAAATAGGTACAAGTACATCATTAATTAATTTTGGTGGTGGATGGTATCTAACTATCAGAGTAGTGAAGATGTGGAAGAGACTTCATTCAAGGAGCACAGTCAAAAAACCTAGTAAGCTACAGCACTCTGGTGCTAGTCATTAAATAGCAGTAGGGGATAGAGTTGATGAACCATAATGAACCTAATGAACCTTGCCATCCTGTGTTCAAGAAACTGTATCAGTTTGTACCAAACTAGTGTTTTCCATCAAAACTATTGTCAGATTTCCAAGTTGTTCTACCAACATGCCAATGCTATGTGAGTTCTGACAAGTTGCTGGAAGAGGTTCAGTAGATGATACCTTCTGTCCATGAGTCACCACACAGGAAAAGTCCACTGTAGAGTCCGGCAATTCGATGAAACCTTTCAGATATGATAGCAGTATTTATAAAGTTCTTCAGGAACATTTCACTACATGCTAACAGATGGAAGGCCTGAGTGTCATTGTAAGTAAGTGTGTAGAAAAGGCAAATTCATCAAAACTCTCCCTCAGAAAGGGCAAACTTGACCTTTTCCAGAAGTTTGCTTGGGATGACCTCCTTGCACACAAACCTTGGGCACTCTATGTCACACAGTTCTAGGGACATGATGAAGAGCACTGTCATCCATGCCTGCCCATGCATTTTAGTTTACTCTATCTGGAAATACGTGTGTAAGAAGTGGAGAGCGTTTGTTATGTGACTGTAAGTACAGCCTAGCTGGACACCTAGATCAGTGAGTTGGAAAATGCTCCACAGATTACATGCACCCAATGGAGATTTTGTGTTTATTGTATCAGGACACAGATTTCACTCACTCCGGTATGTCTAAAGCTCTGGTGTTTTTTCTCCCAGGGGAAATTTAGAAGGCAATTGTGTTGCCTTGGACTTTACTCTGAAAACATTACTTCATCAGTTATATCAGTTATAGGCCTTGACAGAGTTTCTAACTCATGTGCCAGATAAGGTCTTTCCTGGTGAATCCTTGCTGGAAAGAATGCCTTTCCTTTAACATCTTGAGTTCTCTTTTTCTTTACTGGTGTCAAGCAGTGGAATTTATCATGTTTGTTTGGCCATAATATCACCTGAAACTTCTTGCTTTTAATTTAGGATTTCTAAGATTTCAAAGTCTTTCTAGTTCTGAACATAATTAAAAAAATAATACTGATGGAGAAAAAAAATCTCAATAAAGTAGTTTGAAAATAAAACATGGATTTATTTATGACATAAAAACAGTTCCACTAACTTTGTTTAGGCTTATGGGGGTAGGAAAGTTCCAAAGCTGAAGTAGTCTAGTTTACCAGTTGAGCCCAAAGGGGATGTTTCACTTGAATTTGTAAACCTAACTATATTGGAAATGCTGGAAGAGCCTTAACAATATCCTGACTAAATTGCTGTTATGTTATCTAAGTGTATTTCATTCTTTTAGAGCCACTGCATGAGAGAGAGTAGTGGAAAGAACTTTTCCATCATTTTATTTCCCTGTCCTTGACACTTCATACTTCTCTAGAGTGCTTTGAAAATACTGATCTTAAATGGAAGGGCACATCAGAGTGCCCTGTTAATCTTTCTGTTGTTCAGCTTTTCTGTTATGCTTTTTCCTATCATCACAGTATTCCCAAATTTGACAAATGCCATTGTTCAGGTCTACATGCTGTTCTGTGGATAAGGCCCTACTTGGAGTGACTCATACAAATTGAAGTTCCTCTTGGATTGTGTTCAAGCAATCAACAATGATAGCAGTAATATTTGACAAAATGGCTCTACTGCAACAACAACAAAAAGTACCTGTGGTGATGGTATTGCTGATTATTTCTTACTTTTTGCTAAGCAATGAAAGCAATCATAATTTTGCATAAGGTAATCATGATTGCGGTCAGTGTCTGAAAGTGTTTGTAACAAAGGGATAGTCGCTTGTTTTATGTACAAAACATTCTAATTTAAATGCATGAGCCTTGATTGGAGTCTTAATACTTTGCCTAAAATCAAAAAAAAGAATGGGAAAATCCCATTGAAGTAAATGAAACCGGTCTTATGTAGTGAAACATTTGCCCAAACATATATTAGACAGGGATCTTCTCTGATATTTGTACTGGAATTATTTTAAAATTTTACTTACCTCACAGATGCTTGTTTGGGGCTATGAATGTTTCCCTCCACTGTTTAGTTCTTTAGGCTCTTGTGAGCATTGCATCCTCACATAAAACACCCCTGATGCAGAAGAAGTGTAAGCTGCAATAAAAGACTGAGAATACCTCAAATACTAGTATAATACTGTTTTATGCCTGCAGGTATACTGATGGCAGATGAGAAGTAACATGTTCCAACAGTGAGGGCATTCAGGAAACTGTTCTTATCTAAGGGGTACAAGCACAATAACATAACAAATACAGGCTATAACCTGTACGTTATGGGCCACAGCAGTACATGATCATCTCAGGTGTCTCCCCAAAGATTAGAGAATGGGATGGGAGGGACTGTAACGTATTTGCATTAACAAAAATATCTGCCTAGAGTCAGCTTTTTTTGGAAATATTTTCCTAAAATAAGATGTGAGTTTTGAGCTGATTCTGAAGTGTAGGTCCATGATCTGTGTTTAGGAAAGGCGCTGGTTTTGTGGTATTCAAGCATCAGATTAAGATACATTTTGGAAAATGCACAACCTGTAGCCTTATCCAATGACATTTGTGTTTTCTCTGAAGATAGCATGGAAATGTTATGCTTTCTCCTAAATTAATTTTATGATATCTTTGGCAAAATCAACCATTATTTTCTGAGAAATAATGATACCAGACATTTCAGCAGCCTAACAAGTGAACTATCAAATGAACAACAGAATAGTTAAGAAACTGATTTTGTATCTCTTTTGATTAACATCTTTTGAAGTTAGTCATAGTAACAACAAATGTTTGCTCATGTTTGGTCTATAACAAATCCATAGCTGTATTGCACATAGCTAGAAAGGGTAGTAGTAGATTTAATGAATCATTTTGTCCTTTGTTTCACTGGAAATCCAGCCTTCTGAAATTCAGCCTTTGATGTAGGCTTGAATCTCCCAACTATACTTTGAAGACCTTAAGAGAATTATCTGTCCATCTGTGGTCACTGAATCTTCCTGAGCAACATCTAATGATGTCCATGGATCAGAGTAGAACTGGTTATAATTTTTCTCACTGAAAGATAGAATGGTGATAATGAATTTTTCTGGTTTGGCAGTTCCACACCAGCACGTTAGATTTTTCAATTCACAGTGATTATTTTAAACATTAATTTTAATAAAACGTTTAATAAGGACTGAAAAAAAATTTACAAAGAATTACTCATAAAGCTAAAGAGAAAATAATGTTTATTGACTCCTAGTATTTTCTTTAAAATAATACACTTATGAAAAGTTGCTTGGAAATCTTGGTGGCCTATTAGACCAGTGTGATTAAAAGCCAATTTCTGAAACCAGCAGCATACATGAGAATGATGTAGATGACAATTGCTCCCATTTGCACAAAGGCCAAATGATCTGATCAAATCTGGCAGTAAGGACAAATGAAGCAGGTATCAGCACAGGTCAGTAAACCTCCATGTAGTCACAAAATTTTTATCTGGCGGAAGGCATAAAATGCTGAGCTCATTTCTGCTGTCACTGCTTGAGTAGGAGCCTCTCATTACCATCACACTTTCTTCCATGTTGCCTGTTGTCACAGGAACAACAAATAAGGTCCTACTTCTGCTGTTTCTTCTCTGCCTTTCTGTGCCCTAGAAGCAGGCTTGTTCTGTGTTGATGTCTCATCTGGGAGCAACCAGCTCCGGGGCTTTTCTATTGAGAAGCAGCATACTAGCTCAGGAATAATCTGCCTTAACCTTTTTGTCTTAATCAAGCTGTTTTCGTATATGTCAAACATACATTCAGAGCTTATATTTTTGGATTTTAAAAAAGATACTTCAGGTGTTCTGCTTCCATACTACTGGTGCCTTTCAGGTTAAAAGTGTGCTTTGTGCTGGATTTTGCATATTTTGGATGTGAGACATTTAGTAATCATGGAGACATTCAGAAAACAGAAATACTACTGAGTGCCCAAATTAGGAGCTCACTCAAATGCAATTATTAGGTTCTCACTACTGATTATAAACACTGTGTCTGACTTTCTAATAGGGAAAAAAAAAAAAAAAAGTTGAAAAGATACAATGATTAGATACATTGGTTATCTAATTTGTTACCTACTGTTTAGTATTTTCTCTCCCACTTGACACATGTCAACCTGTCAACCTCATGCAACAAGAAGTGCAAGAGCCTGCTCCTGGGTTGGGCCAATCAAAAGCAAATAGAAGCTGTTTGGAGAATGAATTGAGAGAAGCTCTGAGGAGAAGGACTTGGGAATGTTGGTTGATAAGAAGCTCAACATGAGCAGGAAATACATTCTTGCATACACGGATGCTCGGAGGACTGGAGCATCTCTCCTACAAACCAAGGCTGAGGGAGCTGGTCGATTACTTCAAGGGGGCCTATAGGAAAGATGGGGAAGGACTCCTTAACAAGGAGTTTACTGAAGGGACAAGGGGGAATGTTTTTAGACTAAAAGAGGGTAGATTTAGATTAGATACTAGGAAGAAATTCTTTACTAAGAGGGTGGTGAGGCACTGGTACAGGCTCCCCAGAGAGGCTGTGGATGCCCCATCCCTGGAGACATGCAAAGCCAGGCAGGATGGAGCCCTGGGCAGCCTGATCTACAGGGTGGTAGTCCTGCCCATGGCTCGATGCTCTTGCTGTGCGTCTTTGGAATTACATTAAAATGCCATGGCAGTTACATGTGTAATGCATATCCTCAGATGATCTGTGAGTTATATAAAGACTTATTTTACTGAATAACAATTAGAAACTATTACTGGCTATCTAGAGTTGAAGAAACATTTATAAAATAACATACCTTATACTTAGGCACCTGGAAAATTTGGAGAAACTTTCTATACCGTATTTTCCACATTGTTAACTGTGGACAATGATGATTGTTTCTTTTATATTGTTACCACTACATTGTGAAGTAAAGTTATTTTTCTTTTGCCCTGTAAATTGAAGGTGAAGTTTTGGCTTGTTTGCAAATGTTGTAGTACAGAATATTGTATTCCAGAGGAGAACAGCTTTTAGTTCCAAAAATACTTAGATATTGTGATGAAAGGCACCTTTGATAAAAGATTTTTGAGATAATGCAGTCTACAGTTTTTTCCAGAGGATGAACTTGTGTTTTCTGTATCACAACAGACAGAGGTTTTGAAACAGACAAATATATGCTGCTATTAGGTGTTTTAATTTTCTGTGACTTAATGGTATTCTTTTTATGATTTTTCTTAGAGAGACTCTTTCTTGCATTTCCCATAAATGTGTATAGAAGTACTAAATCAAGAAACATAATCAAGAACTTTAGGATATGTTTGTTGTTTGTTTGAGTTGACATTAATAACTCCTTCATTTTCTTGTCTTTTATTTAGGTAATATTTGAAAAATTACATGGAGTTATTCCATACAATAATAAGCAGATATTCCAGCTTTCAAAGTGGTAGAAGGTTGGCACGCAGCGAAAAATTCTTCCCCTTACTTGAGCTCTAAACTCAACTGCCATCAGGACAGATTGTAGCCAAAAATAAATGTGGATTTCTCTTTTCTTAAAAGCTTAAATATTTTACCATACTAGCTTTGAAAGAAAGCTGCTTAAATGTCTCTGTCATATTAACCATCCTTGTGTTTTTACTAGATTTTATATAAAGGAGGTTATTTTTATTTATCTATTTAGTTTGAATGATGCTTTCCATGAACTTTGGAAATTGTGGCTTGTCCCTATAGGCCATTCATATGTGTAGACTTTGTGCAGCCGAGAGAGCCTGTGCAGCCAGTGGAAGTCATACCACACAGCTCGTGACTGTCAAACCTGTTTGTAAAGTGAGAAATCCAGTAACAAGAGTAAAAATGCATAAGTTGCATAAACCTTATCATACTATAGGAAAATAAATTCAGTGCCCCTGTATTCACCGAACATGTCAAATTTTTCTTTTAAGTGTGTCAACTGGGAGATGAACTTAGTACATGGGAGGTATTAATGTAATGAGAAAGCAGATCATATATTCTGTGAACCGTCACATGCCACTGCAGCATTTTGAATATATCCCTGGCTTTTTCTGACTGACATCAGCTTCACAATTATTGACACAAATGGGGACATGCCATCGTAACGTTGGCAGGAGAGAGGCCATGTATTTTTTTTTTTTTTTTCAAGCTCTGGTGCCTGAAGAAGAGGTAGGGGGTGACATTGGTGCTTTTTCTTTCATCAACAGACCCTGCCAAAGTAAGCAGACATGGTTCTATTCTGGCTGGTGCCTCACTACCAAGACATTTGCCCAGCCCTGGATCTGTGGAGGAGCCTGCTGGTTTGGTTAGACTGCTGGGAAGCCTCTCTTTCCTTGTTTCGTTTTACATGCCTGGTTTTTCACTGTCTGCAGCAGTATGATTAATATTCCAGGCAGTATTTCATAAATATATTTTGCCTTTCCTCTGTGCCTCATGACTGACATCTCTTCAATTCAAGGGTGATTTTCCTGTTGGCAAGAGGAGGACGCACCACACAAAGTATCACCTTCAGGAACAAGCAATGTAAGTACTCTAATGAGATGAGTCTTTGCAGAGTCTGTAATTGGTGACAAGGCATGGCAGCTTCATATCAGACACAGATGTATAACACAGGGCTTATTAATGAGGCTGGAACATTACAGTCAAGAGCCTTCCAGTCACCACTCGTCAGTCAGAAGAATATAATATATTCTGTGTTGTTACTATGCCCAACACTGCCAATTTGCATCACAAAACCATTAGGTAGGCCAATTCATGGTAATCCAGGATGGGATCCTGCTTTCTTTTGGAGGGATTATCAGCCCTGTGGTCTGCAATCCATCATTCCTGATCCCAGCTCTTGTAGACAGCAGCAACGATCATCTCAACTTGCAGATCTGCACACTTTAATTGGGTTAGTTTTGTAACCCTCCTTGTATTAATGTCAACTTGGAAAGAGATATAATATTTTTAGTTATGAAGACCTAGAAGCTGGTCATGGAGTGATTTGATTGTAGATCAAGAAATAGGATTTTCATCATGTTAAGAACTCTTCATGGAAATATATGTGGAACAAATAATGAAATAAAGTGATTAACAAAGAATTCTGCAAAGATACTAGCAAAATAATAAGGAATATGACAGCTTATATTGAAAACTGGTTACTTAAATTGTTCACCTTAGAAGAAAGACATTGATATTTTATTACTATTGGGTCTACGCATCCTAGGTTTGCATTTTGAGTGTTTTATAGTTAGTTGGGAAAACAGACTTCTTACTGAAACAACAAAAAACAATTAAATTAGCAAATTTCAGTTAGACTTGTAAGATTTTTCCTATTTTTAAATTACAATAAATGACTGCCAAAATAACCTTTTGTTTTCCTGAAGAACTTTTAGAGAAAAGGATTCCATGTAAAAAGGGAGTCCAACCTAAGTATGCTGACATTCTAAATTACACTGCTTTTCATTTCTAGAAACAATCCTCCACATATTACTTGTCATGAACAATGTGGAAAATCATAAGTGTTGGTAAAAAAAAAAATAATAATAAATCACAAAAGTAAGGAAATCTGATAACAAATCACCTTTCAGTGTCAGTCATGAAAATGTTTTTTAAAGATTTGTCCCTGTCTCAGCATAAACGTTCCCAGAGCATGGTTCATGAGAAGTGTATCTCCAAAGTGTTGTCAGTTATATTTAAAATGTTAAAATGTAAGTTTTGATTGAAAACACAGTCTGTTTTTTCCCCCCTTCCTTGCAAGAAGCTGTGTTGCTGGAGTGACACCATTTATGACACAAGCAGAAGGAGATCTTGCCAGGCAACATGCCACTGCATGGGTTTAGTCACATCTTAATAGTGACTAAGTAACACTTTTTCTTGGTTTACAGGTGTCTCTTCCTTTACTGACAGTGGTCTTTCAGCTGGATTCAGAAGACTTACTTCAGATGTCAACGTAAACTACGAATGAACAGTTTAACGGACAAAATATTGAGTATCTTACTTTAACTAAAACATTGTAGATTTCCTTTTTTTTATTTTATTTTTCCATTTATCTTTCACTTCTCACGTTACGTTGAGTCTAAAACATCCAGCATCCAGCTTTTGTACGTTTCCATGTGTTAATGATTAAACTAATGACCAGGGAACTCTAAGTCCTTTAAGAGAGCAGATGTGGAAACGCGTGTGGCAAATCCATATAATAAAAATCTCTTAGTTCTTCTACTGGAAGCCAACTTTTTCTTTCTTTCTTTCTTTCTTTCTTTCTTTCTTTCTTTCTTTCTTTC
>VXAV01010026.1:125966-140851 GCA_013399715.1 Alectura lathami | reverse complement strand
AAATGATGACTGATATCATGTAATTTAATTGCTGGATTTCATAAGCAGGGTTAGTGATCTTTCCCTACTCCAGATCAGTAGAGATACCACAAGGATTCCTATCATATGGTGCACTTAATTATGAAAAATAAGCAAGGATAAATTAAGCCTATAAAAGGCCCAGATGGATATTATATTTGCATCGTGAATGCATGCTATGATGAAAATATGGCAGTTGGAGGGCCCCTTTGAAGCATAGATCTGGATCCGCACTTAATCTGTATTGTAAAAAAGATGTGAACAGTAAATTCAGCAGTTCATGACAAGCATATTGGAAGATTTTGGCTTCAACAAAGAACCTTGTTTTAGTTTGTATAGAAGGGAATGGGAGTGGAAAGCTCAGGCATGACAGGTCTAATAGGTTTAGCGTGCAATTTTTCAGTCAGTTGCAATTGAGACTTGGGGCTGAATAAAACCAGACACACTGGTGTTGTTCCAAAGTTCCAGAAACCTACCTGATTTACAAGTGTATTTGTATTTAGACCAATTATGGAGCGCAGCCCCTACAATTGCTATGCAAGGTCAGGAAAGATGTGGTTGGTGTTAACAATATGACTCCATGGGGAAAGCAGTGGTTTTACTTTAATGAATAAATTATATTTTTAAAAAATTCGTAGGAGACAACAAAATCATTGGAAAAACAGCTCTTGCATTTAGAAAGATAGCTTGCTGATGGGAGCTGAACTTCTCTAAATCAAGTATAAAAACACTTTTTTGCATCATTTTTATTTATATAGAAAAGACAAAATAATCAGTCAGTAAGGCAAACAAATTTAACATTTGCACAGCAGCTCTGAGATGACCGAAGTTAATTCCATGTACATTTAAGCCAACAGTGTCCACTGTTATGGAAAAACAATTGGAACAGGCTGGGACAAGTATCTATGGTATCTGTGATATTAAAGAGCAAAATTATTCCTTTCTTTTTTTTTTTGTTTTCAGTTTGCATCATAGTTCTGTGATATTAGTTATGTACTGACATTATTAACGTTATTATGTATTTCTGACCCTCAAAGGTCAGAAATCCTCTGATCAGGAGGATTCATATGTCTTTGAGTCACAAAAGAGAAAATGATTTTTGGAAGATTGTTTAGCTCTATCTATAAAGCTTTCTGAAACATTGATTCTCTCTCTGTTGCCTCAGGCTCCTTTTCTCAGGAGAGTTTATGCTGGCTTCACCTTTTCTACCTGTTGCATGTGCTGGGGGAGCAGGGAAGAAGATTCACTAAATTTTAAACATAGAAGTATTCCACAACATAATGAATTTTATCTGAAATTCAGTACAATAATGTAAATGATTGATAGTGTGGTGAATTTTGAGACATATAAGGATTACAGCCAGATTATGCAAATGCAAACCAACTGTAAAAATGTCATGGCAAGGCTTATTTGGATTGTATAACTCTAAGGGTCCTCATAGTCCTGTATGTTTGCAGATTAAAAACAAAACAAAAACAATGAAAAAAAACTCCTTAAACTCTTGTCCGTTAAAAGAAAAATAAATATGTAAATAAAAAGTAAGGTGAAGGGTAGGATTGCATTGTGGGATTTACATGGATTTATCTGTAAAATATTCCTCGAGCTAAGCAGATAGAGTCAAAAGATCAAATGGATAGTGGATAATATGCCCCTATATAGACACACACTTCAAAAATACATACTCATGTTCTTTCCCTGGCTTATAGCCAAGGTGTTTATATCAGATTGGATAGATAGAGAAGAGTCTGAGAAAATCACAGAATCATAGAATGAGACGGGTTGGAAGGAATCTTAAAGATCATTTAATTCCAACCCCCCTGTCATGGGCAGGGTTGCCACTCATTCGATCAGGCTGCCCAGGCCCCCATTCAGCCTGGCCCTGAATGCCTCCAGGGATCGGGCATCCACAGCTTCTCTGGGCAGCCTGTGCCAGGACCTCACCACCTTCTGAGGAAAGAATTTCCTCCTAATATCTAACCTAAATCTTCCCTCTTTTTGTTTAAAACCATTTCCCCTTGTCCTGTCACTACCAGACCATGTAAAATAATGATCTCCCTTCTGTTCATTAGCACCCTTGGAATACTGGAATGCCACAATGAGGTCTCCCTGGAGCCTTCGTTTCTCCAAGCTGAAAAAGACCAGCTCCCTCAATCTTTCTTCATAGGAGAGGTGCTCCAGCCCTCTCACCATCTTTGTGGTCCTCCTCTCCAGTAGCTCCATGTCTTTCTTGTGCTGTGGGCCCCATGGCCTGGATGCAGCACTCCAGATGGGTCCTCACAAGGGCAGAGCAGAAGGAGACAATCAGCTCTCTCACCCTACTGACACCCTTCTTTTGATGCAGCCCAGGATACCATTGGCCTTCTGGACTGCAAGCACACACTGCTGACACGTCAGGCCTCTTGTACACTGGAACTCCCAAGTCTTGCTTCACAGGGCTGCTCTCAAGGAGTTCTTCTCCCAGTCTGTACACATACCTGGGATTGCCCCAACCCGAGTGCAACACCTTGTGCTTGGCCTTGTAGAACCTCATCAGGTTCTCATGGGATAAATTTTCAAGCTTGTCCACATCCCTCTGGATGGCATTCTTTCCTTCTGGTGTATCAACTGCACCACTCAGCTTGGTGTCATCAGCAAACTTGCTGAGGGTGCACTTGATCTCACTGTCTATGTCATTGATAAAGATGTTGAAGAGCACCAGTCCCAGGACGGACCCCTGGGGGACATCACTTGCCACTGGCCTCTACCTGGACATGGAACCATTGACCACAACCTGGAGCTATTGACCAGAACCCTCTAAATATCCAGTAATGTGGTATTTCAAGCAATATTCTGTGGAATTTTTATATGAAATTTTTTAAGTCATACTTCTCTTTTGTGCCATATTTTTCTGAGGAAGAGTGTCAAGACCTAAGCATTTGACACTGTCCTATATAACTTCCTTTTCTCCAAATTGGAGAGACAAGGATTTCATGGATGGAAAACACAATGGATGAGGAATTATCTGGATAGTCTCACTCAGAGAGTTTGGCCAGTGATTCAATGCCCAAAAGCACACTGGTGATGAGCGGTGTTTGTCATGGATCTGTGTTGAAAGTGGAAGCTATGAATGCCCTGGAAGTGTTCAAGGCCAGGCTGGATGAAGTCTTGGCCAGCCTGGTCTACTGACAAGTGTCTCTGCCCATGGAACTGGATGGGCTTTAAGATCTCTTCCAACTCAAAACATTCTGTGATTCTATGATTTTCACCAATGGTTCTGGTGAATGATAAGCAAAGGCAAGATTGAGTTACTCTCCAGCCCTCTCCCTGCAATTCCCTACAACAAATTAGATGTTTGGACATGGTCCTGGGCAACCTGTCATGGGTGTCCCTGCCTGAGCAGAGGGTTGGAATCTGTGACATCTGGAGGCCCCTTCCAACCTCAACCCTTATGTAATTCTGTGCACGAAGATAATTTTCATCTTAACATGGTGGGTTACTTTTTCTCATTTTTAAACTCTTTCTTTTGTGTCTTATAGGGCATCTGGGAGCCCAGCTGGCTCCTGTGAAATCTATGAGGTGACGAGTTTGCAAGGCTTTGAGCTTTCCAACATTAAGGTCCTCCCTCTCTGCAAGTCTAACCTTGCATGTTTTCTGAAGATTGGTTTCTGTGCTAACTATTCCTAAATTAGTTTCTATCTCAACAGAAAATAAATAATGAGGGTGTGTTTTCTTTCATCCATTTAGTGCCTCTCTGAGCCCTTAATTTTCTCCAAAGTTTGCTGTACTTAAAGAAAGAAGATAGGTGACTTAGTACACAAATTTTCTCAGGAGTGTGCCAGTCATTTTATTAAGAATCACCTACTGTTTTATTGAGATTTAAAGGTAGAGTTTCTGTGTGCCATGCAATGGTCTTTCTAGGGAATGTAAAAGAGATACATAACACCTTTACAAATCCACATAATCTTTCCTGCCTGTTGTTTCATCAACTTTCTGTTACCAACGTTATTATCCTTTTTATGAAATGCCTCTTAATTAGGTGTTTCTGTGGGTACAAGCTGACCTAATCCAAGAATTAATACAGCAAAAAGCAAGTTGCAATGTGAGTTTGTCGGCAACTTTCCTACTTATACGAACAGTGCAAAAATCATTTTAGTTGTGGCTACGATCTCTTCTGCCTAGATTGGAATTTAGAGGCAAGAACTGAATGTGGCATTTCCTGCATTTGTGTCTGTGAAGAGATCTACTGCTGTTCATGGAAGGTGACAAACTGGTGATAATTTTGGACAGGCACATGCAAAGGCAAATACAAGAAGAACATGGAGAGATGTTACATGTTTTTTAAAAGGCCATGAAATTACATTTTGATGCTCACTACAGTCAGGCAGTGTTCATTGGTTCCATTTCATAAATAAACTATATTTGGCTTGTACCTGAATTTTTTATGAATTGTTAGTATATTTTGTCTTGCTGTTGAAAGACTATTGCTTCCATCACTTTTGTGCCTGCTCTGCAAAGCAAGGTGAATAACCAATTTTTTTTCCTCACACACAGAAATGATTCTACAATTTTAAACAGGAGCAAAGAAATGAATGAATAATCTTTAAGAATTTGCATTACCTAAGAAAGAAACACAAATTCCTGCCTACATCTCATGTTACTAAACCAAGAATATCAACTAATAAAAAACAGAATGTACATGGAAATAAAGTGTTGCTGATGCTCTTGATTATATCAACTCAGATGAAAGAACTGTACTAATAAAAGTACTTTCTTGCTCATAAAATCTTGTCTATAGTAGGAACATTGCCAGAACAGGACTGCTGAAAAACAAGAAAAAATCTTAACTAAAAATTTTATATGAGCAGAAGTTTGCATCAACTCCTGGCTCTTGTTCCTAGTTTTTCCTTAGGAAGTCCAAGGTCTTATGCTGAAAGATAACCCAGAGAACTGTTAATGATACCAATTAAGAGGTGTGAATGTCATTTACACCTATCTGTTCCCTTTTAGCAAGAAAAGCTACAGCCAGAAACATGCAGGCACATAATTCTACAGAGAGCATTTCAAATAGAAAATGGTAAATTTATTTGAATCATACAGCTCCTTGGTCTGAAATGTGTATGTGTCGGGGGTGGGGAAAGATATGTAGAGTATTTTAAAGGGACAAAAATAATAGTTCTCCTGCTGTGTGTTCTCACTTTGAAACAAATGAGGAAAACAACAACAACAATACAATGATTAAATAAAGCTCCAGAATATTGAAAATATTCTTTAGAAATATATGTAAATATAAACAATATGTGATTTAGAGATGTTAGCCAAAAATATGCTCAAAAAATAGGCCTGCAGACTTTTCATTGATTTATGGCAGGCACTGGTTACAAATTTTCAAATTATGAAATTCTGCTTTCAGTTTTCACCTGCAAATGAAAATATTTATTGTTTAAAACCATTCTTTGCCTTCAAATGTAGAGGGGAAGTATAATAAATCCACTTTTCCAAGACACTAACATTTCTTCTAGAACCAGTTCAAAGTGTTTTTGAGTAAAACTAGGGCTATATTAATACTGCAGCTACCTGTAGTGTGAATTATATAGGGTAGATTAAAATAATAATAATAATAAATTGGAAAGATATTTCCCAAAGATGTTATCTATAGAGTAGGCCGTAGGGCCTAGTCTTCATATTGCTGCCCAGTATATCACTGTCTGTTCTCTCCTGACTCTGTTTACTTAAGATCAGTAAAGAGGTGGCTGTTCTCTTTCTGTCTTGTACAGTAGATATCACAGGGACAGTTCTCCAAAAGTGAATTCCTTGACATCATGATAATAAAGGTAAACTATCAAACAGTCCTTGTTTTAACAGATGTTTTCAAATTATCCCCTAATTATCCCTTTTGCTTCGTGCAGTGTTGTTAGGAGACAGCTTCCATAATCAACAATCTCGATGTACTCATCACTCTAAACTGTCTTGTAAAGCAATTTTCATGTTTTGTGTTTAAAGACAAGAGAAAACAGATCACTAGGCATCAGGAAGAAGTGGGAAAAACAGGGGACATGGCTGTGCTTTCTTCTAGCCCACCTGCTCTGACTTCTAGAATTGATTCTCTCTGTGTTGGCTGGTGCATGATTTGGGTTTTATGTGTACCCCAACCTTAGAGGTGATTCCTCTACGTAATTTACAGAAGGCACTTGGCTGGAACAGAATTGGTGCAAATACTTTTCCAAAATTATTTCATTGCAAAACTATATGAACATTTTGTTCAGAAAATAAAAACCCCCAGTTGTGCTTTAAATGTATTTATTTAGTCAGGTAAAAAATTACTTACCTGACATGTAAGAAGTAAAATTATTAGAAAGACGCATATTTTCTTAACACCTTTATTTGGGTAATAAAGACAACTAAGTGAAGAAGCTGAGTAGGAACAAAAACAAAATGTTAGCCTCTGTGAGCGTGTGGGAGAAAGAAATGAGTGGCAGCTAGAATTGGTCCCACCTTTGTTTAGGGTGAGAGTCTATTACAGCTGAGCTCTGCACAATAGCTTACTGTGCTTGCCTTACAATCTATTGTAATTCTCTGCCTTGGAAAGCCTGTGATGCTGATGAAAAACCTTCACTTCTTAAAAGAGAGGCTCTCATTTTTGAAGCCCAAGTCCCAAGCACTTTGCTTTTTTGTTTAGGAAAGAGACAGAAGCAAAACATTTTGATACCATTTGTAGCACCACTGATTTGAATTTCCCACCCAGTGCTTTAAATTAAGGCAGCCTGGAGGCTACTCTAAATAGTGTTTTACTTTCCACACCATTTGAGCTCTTGAAGCAGACTCGCTCTGATATGATCCGGCAAGTCAAATGAAAGTGTATGTAAAGTGTTCATTCCTTAGCTCTGCAGGAATTTCACATATCAATGTGATGTGTAAGAGATGAGCATGTTTCTGCCCACAAGCCATGACATCTTGTAAGAGGACCTTAATGGCAGTATAATGAAACTGATATTCAGCCACCTTGCTCATTAGAAAGTACAATTATAGCTCTTGTTTTTTCTTTTGTATCAGTAAGAAGATTTTATATTTCCATTCAGGCTACCAAAGACAATGACTCATTTCTCTTCAGAGAGTCATTATATAGAGTTTACTTCTGGCACATCATTTTATTTTATCTGGATTGGTAATATTGCCTTCATTTTACAAGTAAGAATTGAGGCACAGAGATATAGAATGACTTATCCAAGATTATACAGCATTTCAATGGAAGTAGGAAGAGATTGCTATTTCCATCTATCACCTGACATTTAATATCTTTGTCTTTACTGTATTGTTCAGACACAGGCCTGTACTATGTACTTTCAGAAGAGGCATAAGACAAGATATCTCCACAGCAAGGGCAGAATATTTCTTGGAGAACTGAACAGTGTTTAACTAATGTGCTGTCACATGTGAAGCAGTGAATTACCTTCTTGTTTACTGATAATTGTTCAGTGAGGGAGCAGAGGAATAAGTGGATCTCACAGCAAAGGAGTAAGTGAATCTGACCTCGGATGCCTTATGTTTTCTTGGTAATTCTCAGAAAACAGTAAATGTATTCCTCTGAAGACAAGTACTGTCAGTCTGTCCAATACACAGCCACTGCAGAGACCACTGCAGAGTCAGTGGAAAAAAAAACTTGTAATGTTTTATGGCTGACTTAGGTGACTCTGACATAAAGTCTGTAAAGCCTAGAAAGTTGACCTCAGCAAGCAGTTTCAAAACCACCAGTGCAGAGAGTTGGGTACATGTGAAGTATGAGTAAAAAACCTTGCCTAACAAATTAGAAAATACTCAGGAAAAAAAGGATAGCCCATCCTTCTCCAGAGCTTATTCATGGCTTCATATTATGACCTTTTACCCAGAAAGGCTAAGATAATTAAAGAAGAGTTCTTATCTCTTGCCCTAGCTAGCAAGCAAGCCACAGAATCATATTTCTTCCTGCTTCTCTAGTGACATGACTCTTGTATTCTTCATTGTACAAGTTCCCTCACTTAAACAGGAGAGGGTTTTAGTGTTTTCTTCCATGTAAACTGTTCTGAATATTTGATGATAAGGTTATATCATCATCTGATATTGAAGAAGGTAGAGTGGAATTTGCTCAACCTGGGAAAAGCCTAGGTTTCAGATGTTTTGTTTAGGTTGTGACTGTTCTAAACATGATCTGTTTCTTACAAAAATTGCCTCAAAGCATCTTAACGTGTGCTCCATTTATGTATTAAAGCCATGCTGGATGCCATTTTTCACTCTGAATTCATTGCTTTTAGTGTGTGGTATGCATACTCTGAATCTGAAGTGAGGCAATCTACTCAGAGTTTAAACACCTGAGTGGCTCTGTTGCAATAGGACCTTAAAGACATTTAATATCCATATCCCCAAACTGGAGCACTTGGTGTAAACATGGAATGATCTTCTGCATAAGGTGAAGCTTCTTCTATCTGGGGGCTTGTAGACCAAAAAGGAAGCTAATATTCTGCAGTATGTGAATGTTCATTTGAATAGATATGGTTTAAAATCACTGAATTTTCTAGGTTATAGAATTTCTAGTTCAGGCCCTCTTTGATACTTTTTGTGTTGAAAATAATGCATTGTGACACGGTAGATGAAATCAGCAATTAGAACGCATTTCCTTTTTAGAAGGATGTCCATCAGAGTGCAAAACAGTAGAAAATAATAATGTTTGAAAGAGTAAAAATAAATAAAATTGAGACAATTCTCCCTTGGGTGTCATTCACACTGTGTTTTCACTTAATAAAAAAGCTCATAGCATGATTTTTTTCAGTCTAAGCAGTTGGTGTTAAGGTGTTGATGGTCATTAGCAGGATCTAGACTCAGCCAATTAGATTTATTTTTGCAGCAAATTAAGCCACAGACTTCAGAATCTATGCTTAGCAGAGTCTGCTTCTGACAGGATTTTGGACAACTCTGTTTCCTAACAAGTAGCAAAACCTCAGCCTGTCTGAAAGGCAAGTATCTTCTAACACCATAGAAATAGCTTGATGTGTTGAAGATGGCATAGCAGATGAGTATGTGTCAACATAGCGACCCTCTGATACTGATGAGATGGGGTATTATTTAGGGGACCTGAGTCAGACGATTGATATTGGGAATTTCTACATCAGAGTCCTGCAACAAGGAGTATTGGTTTTCTTTTCTGATGGAAGGAAACTGATATCTGGGGTGTCTGATCAGTATTTTGGGATCCTGATAATCCCACGGGCTCACAGAATAGCTGAAGTGGAAAGGGACCCCTGGAGATTATCTGGTCCATGCCCTCTGCTCTGGCAGGTTTAACAAGAGCCACTGCTCAGGACTCTGGCCAGTTCAGTTCTAAATGAGGATGAAAACTCCACAATCTCTATGGGCAATGTGTCCCAGCATTTCACCACTCACACAATTAAAAAACATTTGTTCTTATACTTAGAAGGGGTCTAGTGTGTTTCAGTTTGTGCCCATTACCTCTGTCCTGTCTTTAGACACCATTGAGAAGAGTTCATCTACATCATCTTTACTTTCCCCATCAGACCTTACATGAGATCTGATATGCGGGTCCTACTGAGACTTCTCTTTTCCAAGCTAAGCAATCCCAAATCTCTCATCCTCTCCTTGTGCGGTTGATGATCCAGGTCTTTCACAATTTTGGTGGTCCTGTCTAGACTCTCTCCAGTTTTTCCATGTCGCTTTTGCATTGGAGAGCCCAGGTCTGGATACAGAACTCCAGAATTGGCCTCACCAGTGCTGAGATGGATGAGAAGGATCACCTCCCTCCACCTCCTGTCAGTGCTCGGTATAATGCAACTCAGGATGCTCTCGGCCTTCTTTTCCCAAGTGAAGAGATGCTCTGTGTGACAAGACAGTATGTGAGAGCATGCTGCCTCATGCAGATCTACAGTAAGGAGTGATTAAGAAACAAAGAAAAGTAGATTGTATCTACACTTCTTTGTTGTTGCATTCCAATGTACCCTGTACCTGTGCTGAGATGGATGCAATACAAAATACCAGCAAGACATTATCTCAGAGAAAAGAAGAAACTGTGGTAACAGATATGAATCACAGACTCTCTGATAGCTACTTTTGGGATATGGCAGTTTGTGCCTCATGCTTTTCTCACGACCATGCTTGAAGTCAAAGTCTGGGTTTTACAAATGAGTGCTGTCTCTAGATTCACTGATATTCATTGATAGTGGGAGAAGTGATTATATACTCAACCTGTTTAGTAATAATGGTTTTGTGACTTACCAGAAACAGGGGAAGTGGAGAATAGTAAGCAAGGGATGAACATTATAGGAAGTGGTTTTTTTGTTTGTTTACTGACAGTGATGTTACCATTTTGATCACTTAGAATAATTTGACATAGAGAAACTACAGTAATCTCATACTGTGTTCTGTGAGAGATTATTACCTTCTGCAGTAAATGTGAGATTGTCCAATGAAATACATTGTTTTGTTTATTCACAAATATTTCATATTATGTATACTGTGAAAAATATTAGCAACATTTTTGTTATACGATTTCTTCAGGATCGTGATTTATGCCTTCTGAAATATAACATACTTACTTTGTGTGAAACAAAGCTTGAACTCATTGTGATTGCTAGAAAAAAAATCAGGTTCATTTCTTACCAGTGCAAAACAGTGACTAGTTAGATTAGTCTTATAGTGCCCAAGTAATCTGTGGTGCGTGATGGGACTATTCTACCAGAGGAAACATACCCATTTACTACTTTCATGAAGCTATTGAATGTGTGATGGTTCACCTGGGCACTGGTACCCAGAAAATCTCTCCATGTAAAAAGATGTTCTCCTCTCAGTCCAATATACAAACTAACAGTAAAAATCTTAGCATATATATTGTATTTATTTTGTAGACTCTCTGATTCCTATCATGTTAATCATCATAGAATCATAGAATAGTTTCAGTTGGAAGGAACCTTAAAGATCATTTAATTCCAATCCTCCTCCTATGCACAGGGTTGTCACCCACTGAATCAGGCTGCCCCAGGCCCCATCTTGCCTGGCCTTGAACGCCTCCAGGGATGGGCCATCCACAGCTTCTCTGGGCAGCCTGTGCCAGTGCCTCGCCACCCTCATTATGGGGAAAATATTTTTAATAGTTTATTTTTAAAAAATTTATTTACAATGCTTTGCTCATGCCATACATCTTCATGTGCAGGATCCAGGTTTCCTTCAGTCAGACTTTACCTGAGCATAAGCTGTATCATATTTTGTAGCTTCTGCCACACTCAACTGCAGTAGGTGCCTTGTTTGAAAAATTAAGCTTTTCTGCAGACTGATTTCTGAATGCTTTATTTCTGGTTTTAGGCCTCCCTTACTTGCACGAGCGAGGAAAACTGGGTGACCAAGCCAGGAACAGTGAATTGTGAAATTTCTTATAAATCCAGATAGATGCCAAACATACATTTTTTTTTCTTAAAAAAGGATATTTTAGCCAATTGTGTGAGTCTCATACACACAACTGTAACAAAACTTCTACAGTTGGATCAGATACCAATAAACATTGTGTAAATAAGTAAAGATCGCAGAAAGTTCAGTGTTTTGGAAAGTCATAAAGCCAGCTCTGCTGTTTCAGGCACAATTTAAGAGTTCAAATTGTCAGTTTATAAAGCTGTGAAAATGCTTAGCTGCTCTGTACCTTCTATTGACCAAGATATTATCTGTTTGGCAGAGGACTCCACCAAGCTTTTCAGAGTAATGACCTGGAAGATTTTGTGATCCAAAAAGATGTGAGACAGAAAGAAATTATTGCCAAATTACAGATTGGGCATCCAGTTATGAGAACATTTTACATCTTCTGAAAAGTCCTAAAGTGCTTGGATTTATATGCTGCTTCCTGCAGACAAACTCATAAAGCTTGGCAAAAGATCTGCAAAGAATCTGATATTCCAGACTGAGTTTTTTGGAGACAAATTCATGTTTGGTAACTAGTGCTTTGGGAGTTTTATTCAGGAAATTATATTCCCTTTCTCCTTTTGTTAATCCCTCCTTTCCCTCCAGGTTGTAATGAAGAAAAAATTAATCTAGACATTGACGTTGTGGATTGTTTCACATCAAATTTTACATTTCCACCAAATATTCCCTTGGTAGTTTTCTGAGTTCTTGGAATATTTTCAGGTAATGTTTTATAATCTCAGATTATAAATCACTATGGGAACAATATCATCATGTCAAACTGCTTCTTTAACCTCTTACTTCTGGATTTGTAAAATCCACAACTAGCAGTTTTTCTGCAGAGTTTTGTGTGAGATCAGTAGAAGGAAGCGCCATCATATACATATTATTTCTTTTTTTGTTTGTAGTGGCAACCTAAGAAGCAATAAATAATTTAATCTATCACTTGTTTTCTTCCAAACAAGAAACACTGAAGGAGCAAGATCTCAAAGTAGATAGGTGTTGTACCGAAATAGCATCACAGTTAGAAGTCGGTCAGTCATGGCAGAGCTGAATGCATGCTACGCTCTAAGACGATATATTATTCCCTCTTGGAATAGTACTACCACGTGAAATCTGAAATTCAGTTTGTAAAACAGTTTTCATAGTTTCATAGATCCAAACAGCACTAATTTTTTATTAACATGATATTGGTGCAATAATGACGTGTTTTGTATGGGTGAATCAAGCACAGTCTTGAATTACGCTCATTTGCTACACGCATGCATATACACACAGATTTTCTAACTAGAGAGCCTTGCTGTATTACTTTTATTCAGTAAAATAAACAAATGTTTTAAATACCAATGGTCCAATTTATATGGTTCACAAGCACCTCTGATACTGACTGTTTTATATACTCTTGAGCAAGCAAGTACCTGATCCTCATTTAGGCGATGTTTCTTTCTGACATACCTAAAGGAAATAACGTGGCCATTTATTCTCATGAAGTGGTTATTTTAGTGCTTTTGCACAGTACCATGTCAGAGAGATAACTGATTCTGGAATGTTAGCTGATTCCAGTGTAATCTCAAACACAAAGTAGTTCTTCATGCAGTGTTGAACTTCTTTTGCCCATTTTAATACAATTGGAAAAATTAAATCAAGACATTTCAGGGATGAGACTAAATGCATGGAAATAAGAAAAAATTCTGTGTCAATAGAAATATTGGTCCCTAACCATCCTGCTTTATTTAGAACAGTTCATCCCATCTAGCTCTCTTTTTCCTTAAGAAAATTGAATAAATAAATCCCAAGCTGGATTTTTGTGCAATCCTCCAAAATGAAATCTGGAAGTACTTCTAATTCTAGCAGGTATAAAGCTCTCCAGCACAGTGCTGGCACATGTGTTGAGCGATCCTTGAAGAGCCTGCACTGCATATGAGTGTAGAGTTTGGCAGTGGACTCTGGGAATGCAATCTGGTGAAAGTCCAATTTCCTTAAAGTGTCAAGGTCAAGGAATTGCAGAACTCATTTCCCTAAAACTTGCAGTCTCCAAAGATCTGTTCTGAAGCTCATCAGTGACAATATACCACTGGCTTTCAAGTTCTGGAGAAGCATCCAAGCTAGAATTGCCAACTCCTTAGTTGTAAATTGTTGGACAGATTTTCTGCTGTAAAAGGAGACTCCAAAGAATATCCTTGAGGAAATCGAAAGCAGCATTTGGAACTTTTGTTTTGCAGTTGCCAAAGTACTTTGGTCTTGTCGTCTGATCACAACAAAAATTTGAAAGCTGAAAGTCTGCTCAGCTCTGATGAATGAGGATCACATAAAGCACACAAAATTCAGCTTCAAATAATTTTATAAAAATATTATTCCACTCCTTTTATGAATTTATTTGGTTAAAGTTTGGTTTCATAATTAGTCTTGTTTCTCTCAAATGAGTACTCTAGTGATTGCCAATGGTTCTCTTTTTTGCTTTGCCTGGCAGGTTCTGAGGTAATATACAGTGGATTATTGCTGGCATATTTGGCCAAATCATAAAGTATGACCAACATTCCTGCGCAAACAGTGAGGAAATGAGGTTCTGAGCTTTGGTTGTGAAAGTATACTCAACTTGACAGCCAACATAGTGCCACTAAGGGTTACCACAGGTTTTCCAGAAAAGAATACGGAAGGAAGAGTTGAACTTTTAGTAAAAACCATGAATTTCCATACCTTGTCCTAAGTCACTCTGTTGACATCCCTATATTCAGCTTTTTACCTGGAATTAATTATGAGAGAATCTATGAAATAACTGCTCAATGTTAGTAAAAAAAAATCCAGATATCCAGCATCCAAAGATGTCCTAAAGCAGGAAAGCACTACTGGAATACTGACTGATTTACACTCCTTACACAGCTGTAACCGTTTAGCGGATATTGCAGCATTATTGGAATTCACAACAGATTGGCACATCTCTTGCTGATGGATAGAGGTTTTAGTGGAGTCATGCTTATCAATTCTGTTACAGTAACTGTCTCTGAATATGTACATACCTACTTCAGCTGGAAGTAACAATCTGTGAAACTTTGAAGTGTGATATTCTGTACTTGAAGGCTGATTAACAGTGATATAAAGTAAAATGGCTGGTTCAATACAACAGAAATTGCTAAAGCTTTATTTCCTTATAGNTGGATGCAAAGTACTTCATAGATACTCTACACAGTTTACAAGATTTCCATTGCATCCAGGAATGTTAAGCAATGTTTCTTAATTAGTATAGTAGCTTTAAATTCTTCTTAATCTACCAAGCATTTTACAACTATCTACCCAAAATACAGCACAAGGATGGGTTATTTTATTTCACCTTAGAGCCCCCTTGCATTCATCAAAGATTAACATTGTGGAAACTCAAGTCCAGAAGAGAATCCATTTTAAAAAATTCAAACTTTTGTCTGCATACAAGCATGCACTCTTTCCCTCTTTTCTTTTTTTTTTTT
>VXAV01010026.1:81982-92650 GCA_013399715.1 Alectura lathami | reverse complement strand
TTGTAAATGAGAAATAAAACTCACTTTGAGCCCTGAAATAAGTATTAAAGACTGAATAATTTTGAGTAAAATATTGTCATATGTTTTAGGAAAGGATCTGCAAATACAACATACTTGTTGAAGAGGTTTTCTACGGAACTGCACGGGTATTACAAATTTTATTCAAATAAGCATTGGGTTCTTGTGTAACTAGAAAAAGCTGATTCATTTATTTCTTTATATGTGCATAAATCCTGCACTGAAGAAAGAAGAAAAAGCTGAGTTTAGAAGCTGATGGTCTGAGGAGGGAAATCTCCTTTGCTGCTAAGAAGATTTCTGTAAATCTCCATAAGCAAATAGAGTATGGTGTCTAGATGTCTGAACTAGTGATGGGACTTTTTATGATTGTAATGTAAATGATACTTGGCTTGTTTTTGATTGCAGCTAGAGTATTTCCTTGTTGGTAGAAAGATGAAAAGGAGTAGGCAGGGTCTTCTTGGAATTAAATGCACAGAGAATTTTGGTTTGACAAATATGAAATTCTATACTGGTTATGGTATTAAGTTAATGAGTTGTTTAAATGGATGTTTCATTAATGACTCAATCTTGCAGTCACACCCAGCAGAGCATAATTTTGAGTGGATAGACAAACGTAAGTTTCCTGCCCCTTTATATTCATATGATGGAAAAACTTTTCAGTGATGTTGCAGATCTGTCTGGAAGAAATTGAAGTGAGCTCCTCAAAGCTTCATTACGATGCACAATAAATGAACAAGGTAGTGGGAGGAGCCTTATGTCTATAGGGGGGTGATTTGTGTTGTTAACTATGATAAAGGATCCTCTTTCAAGCTCCTGATAATGTAGAATATCCTGGATTGCAGAGGATATATAACAGTGCAGCAGAGGAAGCTTGATGAAGTGCTCAGGATAACTAAGGGCAGAGAGCTTAAATGGTAGAGATGATTGTCCAGCTTTTAAGGCCAGTGCACGTATCCAGTAAGTCAATGTGGCTATCTAAGACACTGAGAATGCCCAGTGAATGGCAATAGCTTTTTAAGGACTCAAAACATGCTTTTGTGCACAGCTCCTTATGCCACATAATCCCTAAAGATGCCATTTTATGCCATCTGGCTTTTGTTGTTATTTCCAGTCAGCANCTTTTGTTTTTATTTCCAGTCAGCACTTCTAGATTGTTTTATTTTTATTTATTTTTCCATTGTGAAACATATTTCCCTTTCTTTTTTTTTTTTTTTGTTCTGCTCAAAGATGCATACCAATAAGTCAAACTGTATTTCAAACACTTTTTTTTTCCTTTTACCGTGTCCATAGATCCACTTACTAGTCATTATTAGTCACCTCCCAGCTTTGTCCTTACACTTGTTGAAACTGTGACTTCTACAGATGTCAAATGACCACTGACTCCAGAAGGAGCTGTGCTTGCCACATGCAGCTGCTGTGATAATGCAATCTGTAATTCACTGTTTTACCTCAAGCTTCTCAGTTTTCCCTTCTCACTTGATTCCATAGTCTGCGCATGGTTCCTGCACTGCAGTATGCATGCTTTCCTGACTGCTGGATGGTGATCTGTCCTTGCATAAAGGAGGCACATAGCCTCAGTCATCTCAGTGGGGCTGAATATACCATAAAACATATGGTAAAACATATACTATATACTGCATATCATAAAACAGTGTGTTTATATTAACAGAAAACAATGGATTTATATTTTAGTAACTAAAAAGGAGATGAGCACTGTTCCTGGAGCTACTACAAATGGGAAGCATCATCCTACTGCTGACAGAAAGAAGCAAGAGGATGTAATCATCTAATCACGGAATAACAGAATGGTTTGGATTGGAAGAGATCTTAAAAACCATTCAGTTCCAACTCCCTCCATGGGCAGGGATACCTCCCAGTAGACCATGTCACCTTAGGCCTCATCAAACCTGGCCTTGAACACCTTCTCTGGGCAGCCTGTTCCAGTGCCTCACCACCCACTTCATGAAGACTTTCTTACCTATACTCAAGACTTTGTCTTTAGTTGCTATTCATCATGTGATGCAGCTGCTCATAGAAAGGATGGCTGACATACAAAGCATTACTAAGCATTATTAGTATAACTCCTTTTCATGCTCAGTCAGTTTTCCCAGGACAAGAACATAAAACCATACAAAATCTGAGAACACAGGTGGATGTAAATAAAGTCTGTACTATAAAGGGAATGAGTGTCAGGAGAGGAGGTGATTTTTCTTTGCACTGACAACCATTGAGGGATCAATGGAGCACAGTGTGAATATGGCAGTGAGCTTCTCAGAGCTATTTTTCTGTTTAATTGGATTCTGCTAATTGAGGCAAGGGATTGTTGTTACCAGGTAAGCTCAGAAGAGATATTTGATTTAAACATAGATGCATAACAAGGGAGAAACCTGATCTGCAGTTTCACCACTTGGTCCCACTGGTGCATGACACCACATCCCTTTGTCCCCAGACAAGAGGAGCAAGGACATCTCCTGGCCATCACCTACCTACAGAACCTCAGGGCATGTGGGAGTGCCAGACTGCTGGCAGGACCTCCATAGAGAGAGCTAAGCAACAATGCAGGACAGCAGAAAGCTATTGCCGCAGGAGGAAGGCTTTGGCTGACGTATTTTAGAACTTGCCTTGTTAATTCTTGCTCAGCTTTGGGTTTGCGGATAGTCGAGATTTCTATAAAATATTACCAAGTAATAATCTGATTCCTCTTTCATTTTCATGTGTTCCAGCTACGTTTTTCTCTAGACCATATAGATATTAAAGTTGATGCCTGTAGGAATTAGAATATTTTCTCCCCTTGATAGACAATCTCACTAAGGGCAATAGATACAATAAAATCCGATGTCATTTTATTGCATCTCTTCTGATGGGAAAGGTTCATTTTGCTGTCTCTTTTGGCATTTTTCTGGAGTCACAAACCAGAGGTGACTGGAGACAGGATACTGGAAAGCGTTGGCCTTAGCCGTTTCTTGACATCCACTGTCCTGGTCCAGTGGCTACATGGAGCAGGACGTAAACTCCTTTAAAGCAATGTCTTCAGGTGTGTTCATTATTCAGTGCACAAAACTGTGCTAGTCAAGGCTGAGTAACCCAGATTTTGTACCTAATTCACATGTAAAGGATTAAAAAGTGTATGATCTGCTGATCAGAAATTCTTTCACAGAGAAAAATTTTAATTATCTCATAAACTTCAGACAGATGCAAGTTTCTTGACAACATTATTGCAAACAGAAACAGAAATTAGGCCTAGATTTTCAACTCTAGTGGGACTCCAAAGTTAAGGTTCTATATCCCTATTTAGATATCTGCCTAAAAAAAAAATCATTTTTCAATGTGCTGTGCACCCAGTATCTCAACCTGATTTGCATTCCAGAAAATCAAGGTCAAAGCTAAGCCTGACTTTCTTTCATCTTCAGAGCATTTATTACAACAGATGTACCACTGCTTCTTCAGGTTTTAGTCCTTCACAGGACAAAGTTTTGTCATTTAAGGTCTGGTTTTAATTTTATTAACATGTATTTTTTATATTATTTGGGTAATATTCACAATTTAGCAATTATATTTTGTTTATTCTTGCCAATGTCAGCATTGTATAAGGCAACAAGTCAATGAATAACTCCATCGAAATATTTTCGGAGGGCTGTGATGAGAAATGTGTAGAGCATTTTGTATTTCTAAGTGCCATCTGCCTTCAGAAAGTTGGTCAGACCTTCCTCCCACCGTCATGGGTGTCCTGCCTGGACTGACTGCCAGGTGCAGAAGATGAAGCTCAGATGCACTCATTTCCAGCTTCTGCCTGAGAGGAGGGGGAAGGAAGGAATTGTATGCAACGCTTCAAGGCTTAAATTATTGTAAAATAAATCAAGACCGAGATTGTGCTCTAAAAGAGAAATCTGGCAGTTGCAGAGAGGAAAAGGTGCTGGGCCTGGAAACATATTTGTCTTTTTTAAATGCTCACTTTCAAGCATGTCTGGTTTCTAGCCCAGTTTGTATCAGAAGGGATCAATTTTTTTTTCCCCGTTTCCCTGTTCTACTTTTGTGCTGGTATTGTCTGAATCCCAGAGTGAACAGTAATACATCATCCTGCTTCAACATCTGCTAGAGCCCCCTCTCTTTCTAATCTGCCCAGATCCCCAAAGCCTTTCCCACCTGCTATAGCACCAAATGCTCATTATAGCACACAGCTATGCCCTTCACTGTCCTTTCTCCCTGGCTCTCAAGGTTAACGTGGAACAATGACTATTATTAAACAGGGGCTCTAACAACATAAAGACAGCCCAAGCTGGGAAAGGGGGTGAGGGGAGAAAGGGAGCTGTGAGGAATTGGGTAACATGCCAGCTTTGCTGTCAACAAAGATCTGCTAGAAAGCTGTGGCCAATTTTCCAGTCGAAACATGACTCACTGAGCAGAGATGCACCCGAAATAAATAGCTTCCCTGTTCTGTGCCCAGCAGAAGCAGGAACCACACCCTCCTGTGGTTTTGTGTCAGGGTACTGCGGGTACCGCACTGAGCTGCTTGGTGGAGCGGTGTGGATAAAAATGGCAATTTTGAAGGAGCTGGTGACTCTAGGGGGGTTGTTTATTGCTTGGCAAAATTGAAAATTGTAAGCTATTGGAAGCCCTTTCTTTTTCCTTTTATTTCTTTCTCTCTTTCTTTCTTTTTTTTTTTTTTTTTCCTTTTTTTCCCCAGCTTCAAGCTACCAACCTGTTCCATCTGCTTGCATTGTCAGCCCCATTGCCAATGGAAAGCCAGGCACAGCCACAAATGGGCAGCCAGACAGAGGATCAAGCTTGAGGGCATTGCTCTGAACAGCATCCAACTGTGGTGCACAAAGCCACAGATGTATTGGAGAATGAAGAACCCACTTAGACACTGAATTTCCTTGCTTTGCTCTCAGTTCCATGACTTTGTTCATGCACTCTCTTACGACAACTGGGGTGATGGTTCTTCTTAGTTCTTCTTGACCTGCTGAAAGTTCGGGATGAGTTTGGTCTTTTATTAACACAACCTTAAAAAAAAAAAAAAAAAAAAGTAAAAAAAAACCCTTATAACTCTTATTTGATAATCTTTTGGCCCTTACACTCCAACACATGGATGTCCAAGGACTTCAGATATGATTTGTGAGGTCAAAAAGGGACTGCATGTTTTTACAGACATTTCTAAGGCCCAATCCTGGCCCTCATTGCCAACACATCTCACAATGTGCATTTCTGTCTCCTGATAGCTACGAAAATAGTGGCCTCCTCTTTCAGCCTGAAGCGCATAGCACAGTATGCTGTGCGATGCAGAGTAAGATTTTGGATCCAATACGTCCTGTGCAGAGGACCTGGCTAGTGCCAGAAGAAGTTGGAAAGGATGAGGAGAGGATGGCGCATGTTAGAGTTAGATACTGCTGTCATATGTTAAAATCCCTGTCAGATGGCGGTGTTCCTGGTCTCTGGATGGATGGAATCATGCTGTGTTTCCTCTTTATGCTTGTGGTTTTGAGAACACATCCTTTTTAACAAGCTGCTTAAGGTGTATACCTATCGGACTTCAGAACATCATTCATTCACTCACTTGCTCATTGCACTGAACAGGAACAATTTCTCAGAGAAAGATATAAAAATTCATTTTTTGCCTGGACCTTATGCAAAAAAAAGAAGCTGCAATGAATGAGGATAAAAATCAAATCATACAGGCAGGCAGCAAAATATACTAAAAAGCCTATTTTCCAAGAAGTGCCAACAACTCATGCCCTCTGTTTATCCTGCTCAAATTCATCAAAGGTGACATGTCACATTTACCTGAAAACTGCATCTGAACTGTACTCCAGATGAAACTTCAAGCAGTCAAGATACAGACTTTGCTGAAAATATTTCTTCCATCTATGGAAGTTATATTCCTGAGCCCCATATACAGCATCCAAGTGACAGCTTCTAGACAAAAACTGCAGAAAGAAAGATTGTTCCCCAGATTGTGAAAATTAAATCTCACAAGAACCTGATTGTATTTCTGCTGAAGCAAGATGGGTTAGGCTATTGGTTCCCAGGGAGAGAGATCATGACTTTCACATGAACCAGGTCATGACTGACACTTAGATCCTCTCAGATGTTCAACCATGACATGAGTCTCACTTGTGGGATATCTTCAGGGACTTTTTATGCAATTTTTAGGTGAATAAAATTATTTTGTGAAACATATGTTTCTTCATCTTATTTTAGGACATGGGCAGGATAAAAGAGAAAAACGTGCACATTTTATCTCTTCATATATTTATATAGCTATAATTTACACATATATGCATGAAGGTTAGAGCTTATGTCTGCCAATCAAAAAGGGGGGGAAAAAAAGTTCTATTAAGAAAAAGCCACACAGATTGGTCTGATGACAGTTGTGGGTGGCTACATTTCAAAGATCCCATAAAACTCCTTCAGCTGCATGAGGTTTTACTGCTGTTCACTGTGGGTGATAGGATGTTTCCATATGCACTTCCTTTCGGTTATTGTCTTCTGGTGACACTTCCTTTATTCTGTTGAGAAGACCACCATTTCCACTCTCCACCCACGGACCCACTTCCTGGTCTGCATAAAACTGGTGGATGGTAGTCTGGAGGAACGGGTCCTACTCTTCCCCACCTGCTACATCAGGGCCTACCACAACAGGCATGGTTGCTCATGTAAAGCTGAGCATTGCTCAGAAACCTCAAGACCACAAAAAGGTAAAACTGCCAGTAACTAATAAACGAATACTGTAAAAGCTGTTTTCCATAACAAGTATTGTGGGACACGCTAGGTATAAGTGCATGTGCTTATATCTTATGTAGATTACAGTAATCACTGTACATCTTAACTGACGTTAAAATATAAAACAGTGAGCATGTGGAAGGAGCAAGCCCTAGAATATGGCTAGCCATCATTTAAGTCTTTTTATTTCCTCATTCATCTGATTCAAAAAAAGACAGAAAGAAAGAAACCTCAACACTACGTACAGTCTTGTAAGAAAAACTTGAAAAGACAGGTATAAAGCCAAACCAAAATTTGTGTTCCAAACCTGCCTGCATTGCTGGCCCTGCTTCCTCAGACATTAACGTGGAGCCTCAGATCCGAAGTACTCTAAATTCTGAAGGAATCTGGACACACTTCCTAAATCTGTAGCCTTGCCTCTTTTCTAAAACAAACATGCAAACAAATGAGTGTACTTTAAATAACATTAACATTATGACATAAACTAAAATAGCACAAGAAATGCAAAATTATGGTAATTACAGATGATCTTGACACTCTCTGCCCTTTAATCACGCCAGCTGGCCTCCTCCCTGCACCTCAGCCGGGAGTTAAGATTAGAGTCTCCCTTCCCTTGGCAAGTCTTGGATTAAAACCTCCTTTCGCCCACACCATGCTTTCATGTCACCGGGCAGACAGCCCAAGGACTGTGCCCAGAGCTCGTCCCTACAGCCATATGAAGGCAGGACTGCCAAGGGTGTCCTTGGTGTGCAGACCCCCTTACCATCTTGCCCACACTAGTACAATGGGGTGCTTGTGTACAGCAGTACATGTGAGCATCCCTCTGTAATTCTGCCCCAAGGTTTGAAACAGTTCCAGTAAGCCAACAGACCAGCTCTCAGAGATCCCTCTGTATCTCTGGGACCATATTCAACATTTAATTTCACATACATACACATGCATTCATGTAAGCTTCACAAAAATTATGCAGGCACTGGAAAAGTTTAGGCACCTCATGGGCACTTAAATCAATCACTTGGGTATATACATTATGGTATTGACTTAATGGCATGACTGCATTTCTGTTTTTCGTATGACCTCTATCTCAGTTGGTAGATTGCAAAAGTGTCTAATAATCAGCCTGACTTTTCTTTTTTTTTTTTTTTTTTCCCCTGGTTCTGCATGTATCCTTCTGTCTCCCTCACTTCCCACTGCTCAGAGCTGTGCCTTCTGCAGCACCTACTTTCTAGTTGTGCCACAAGTGGAATAGAGCTCCTATACTCAGCAGCTTCCTGGACTTTGCTGTATCGGTGCAGACTTCTCTGCCTCTACCCCAAACTTACTCCTCCAGCTCCAAGCTATTGCTGTCCGGTGTCTTCCCACTCTTCTTTTCCAAATGCTTTTATTTCATCACCCAGTCAGTCACAATTTCCACCACGGAAGCCTAACCACTCTTCTGCTCACCACCATCTGGTCATGCACTAAAGCAAAAGCTTCTAAATTTCTATTTGCACTAGCTCCACAAACCTTGTTAGACTCTTATTACTTACTGGAAATGAGAGCAGAAATCCTCATTATTCATCCCTACAGAGCTCTATAACATGCTAATCCCATCAAGCCTGCTTTTAGGCACAGGCCTAGTACCTAAAGGAATCAAGACCTAGCAGCCATGGCCATTGCTTCTGCATTACGAGATCCTGGGGGACAGACCCGAAGCACTTTTCCTAGCTCTGTAGATGAGCTCTGTTCCGCTGGTGTTATCCAGGTAGATACTATTCCTGGTAATTCTAGACCCGTCCACAAATGCAAGTCTAACTTTAACCGAGCAAGGTTGCGGATATCTGCACTTATATTTATGCAGCACAGAACAATTTGTGTCTGAGAAAAATCATATAATATTTATTTGGTTTAGTTTTGTGGGATTTCTGTCAGACTCACAAGCAGGCCTTTTGGCACTGTGTTATTGGAAATTTCCCAAACACATGTAACAAAAACTCAGTCAGTTTAATACAATTATCAGCTTTTTCTCAGTCTGTGTTGAGTCTGTGTTTGTCTAATGTCCGGGTAGATATTTCCTTCTTATTAAAATCAATAAATCTGCTACTTTGATGATAAAGGCACATTTCATCTGAAGTGTGCCGTACAGTGCTCTCTAATGTTGCCGTCTGCCCACTGTGCTCAACAGCAGAGCAGCCAACAAAACTGATAGTTAACAAGCTTTCATCAAGCAGTGTACAGAATCATGCTCTAAAGACACATCCAGAAGAGCAGTGTGTCCTTCTATTTTCTGCTAGGATAAAGCATGTATCTAGGAACTTTATTGTATTCTCTTCTTGGGTATAAATAGACTCCACATAAGTAGCATGCATGCTACGTGTGTATTCCCAGCTTTGCAGCAGATGAATTTAGACTCCTAGGTAGAGTGTTTACTCATGTAATTTTATGTTAGTTACTTAAAATTGTTGGTTCTCTGTTTATCTTTAGATCTGACAAATCTCCACCTCTATTTCTTGTTTTGCCTGTAAATATTTGAGTTGTCATTGTCTTGTATGTTTTATTTTTCCCACTGTGATAAATTAGTGTTTTACTCTCGTTGCACTGGTCCAATAGCACCTATGTTTCTAGGAACACAGTCCTTCACACTTCTGAGAGTCCATAGCCCAAACTAGTTTTTTTTTTTTTTTTTTTTTCCCTTTTTGTATCCATGTGGCAAGCAAGAGCCAACCATGCCAAGATGGTATCAGTAATACCAAGAAAGTATAAGAAATGGCTGGTTTGCTTTCAAGTGTATTGAGATAAGCAGGTTATAGTATGTTGTGTGTGTTCTAGCCCAGTTCTCATTTTTACCTACAGAAATGCTTGGGTATGTTGAAAACACGAGGAGATCAGATTTTTAACTTTTGAGAGAATTATCCTGCCTCCTATTCAGCAGGCTCTCTGTTAACACACTGTACTCCTTTCTTCTCTCTGACTTTATTTCTGCCCTCTCTCCAACTCTGGCTTTCAGCTTGTCCTTTCCCTTCCTTTTGATTTTGTGCTGAAACCTTTTTCTTTCTCTTCCCTGTGAACACAGACCTGGCCTTTCCCCCCTTCTTAGCTTAAGGCTTAGTCTTTTTCTTCCCTCTGGCACTAGGCATAACCTTCTCTTTCTCTCTTCCTTTATGTTGTTTGACTTTCTCTCCCTGACTTCCCATATTTTCTAATTCAGGACTTTCCCAGGGTGGTGGTTCAAATGGCTGCCTTCCTTGAAGAGATCATCATCTCCTGCATCACTACATCTGTCAGGTGCTCCCTGAAGATCTGGTGACAGACTTTGCTAGCCAAGCTTTCTTGCTGACCTGTCTTGCAACTACATTTGCAACTGCAAAGCCTTAACTGCAGCTATGACAGCTCCTTGAGGAGCAAGGAAGATGTGTGCTTCACTCCTGGGTACATTGGTCAAGATGATGATCTTCACACATCCAGCTTACCCTGTACATGTTGCTCAAGCTTTGGCAGTGAGCATCTGATTTCTTAGTATCCTGAAAAATTCTTTCCGAACAATTTAGCCATCTCTGTCTCACAGCCTACAGCACACCTCAGGGTATTTATTCAATACCTATCCCTCTTTCTAACAAACCCAATGGCTGCAAATATATATATATATATATATTTATTGTGTATCAGCCAAGTTAGAGCCTTGCAGATGCGTTGTTAAAAATATTAATGCCATTGCTCTGGAAAAATAGCATCTGTTCCATTGCAAGTTTTGTTTCTCACACATGTTCCTCTGTGCTTCCTGACTATCCATTTTATTCTTATCCTTTGTGCCAGAAGTAGCCTTACAACTCTATTCAGAGACTCAGGTCTCTCATCAATCTCTTTTCCTTCAATATTTCTCTTGGTATCATGGCCGGCTATGGCCTTCTCCTGAGTTCTGCATGAGGTGAAGTAACTCACTGTGCAGAAAGT
>VXAV01010026.1:60118-81826 GCA_013399715.1 Alectura lathami | reverse complement strand
CCTTTGCTTCTCTGTCCCCTGGACCTGATCCATTTAACTCTCTGCCTGTGTCCCCCTAGAAGGACACTGGCCAGAAGCTGTGAGGGACATTTACTAAGGGTAACGCAATCACAGTGTGCCATGTGTGATAAAGGAAGTATGAACAACACAAAAACCACCAGATTTTGTTGAGGTCTCTGATCTCAAGTGCTGACTCAATAGAAACAATGAAATCTGATGTTCATTTGACAGCGATGGTCTGACATGGAGCCATGGATATGTTGAAGGGAAGTTGCAGCTGAAAAGAAAAAAAAAAAAGAGTCTGGCTGGAATTACAATGTACAAAGGAATGGAAAAACACTTACTAGTCTGTGAGAACTAATGCTATGCAAATTAATTCAATTCAGCATTAACTTCATGCAGATCCATCTGCATAGCATGTTGCAGGCTCTTTAGAGGTGCTGTAGCTGTTCCAGATTGCTGAATAAGACCCCATGATTTCAGAAACGCTGACCAAAGTCAGGATTCAAAATGTTGGTGTCGTTAGACTCACCAGTGTTCTTGTACTGGTCCTTGTTCTGCAGTTGCAGAGTCACAGTGTCATGCAAAGTCTCTGGTTAACCTATGCCTCCACTGAGCTCTATATTAGTCTCTCCTGTGGATATTTATCTCAATTTCTTGAATTTGGTGTGTCTGTAAGATTTTCCTTTAGACATAAGAACTTCTTCTATGTGATTTTGCACAATCTGTGCCAAAATAGATTGTCAATGCAAAACTTAGCCTATTTCTCTCTTCAGTATTTATTTTTTTCACATGCAAATAGAACTTCTTGTGTTCATTTTAGAATATCCTTTATAATTATTTTTACTTTATTCCACCCTCCCCCAACATAAATGCTATCAAATAGCAAGCAAGGAAAATGTTTAATTGAGTGTAATAACAGTTCTTAACAGCGTTCAGAATAGAGTCTGCGCAAAAAAACTTTGAAGCACCAGCACTTCTACTGGATAGACTGACAATTGTCTCAGTCTTCATTCACCTTATGTGCATGGCTGTCAGTATCTGAGAAGTACCAGTTTCATGCAGCAGGAAGTAAGCAAAGAATCAATGCCAGAATTTTCAAATTTAGGGAAAATATGAGAAATAATATCACTTCACATAAATGTCATTCATTGTGCTGTGCTGCCTGAATTCTGTATCTAAATTAAAAATGTAAAAAATGTCCAAGTGTCAGTGAGATGATTCAGTCAAGCTATGTTCCACAAAGGAGTCAGGTAGGGAAGGTCAGTTTTAAAAGTTGTTCCCTCCACCATGAGGCTGCCCAAAGTTACACTTTGTTAAACAGCCTTTCTGCTGACTGAGGAGTCTGAATAAACGAGCAAAGTTAGGCAGAGTGGTTCTTTAACACAGTCTGTCTCAACATACAAAGGAGCTCTAAAACAGTTTAGTGGTGCAGCTTTACAATTGTGGGATGAATGGTACATTTACAATGGTACATTAGCTCACCTTGCCCAACACTTCTGTCCAACCAGGGTTGCTCTCAGGCAGAAAAACTTCATCTGTCCCTCGCAACCAGACATCTAAACCACTTGGAGGCAGGCTGACCATCTTTTCAATAATGCCCAGGAAACACACAGCTCACAGACTGCAGACAGACCAAAGGCAGTGCCATCCTGATGGACAACACTTCAACTCTGTCCTTATTCTCTGAGGTCATGCTAAGGCACAGCACAGACCCCAACCTGAACTCACTCTCCCTTATGAAACTGTTAATCAAGACGATCTCCTCCATGATAAATCTTTCTTACAAATTTATAACCAGAATCAAGGCTTAGCTGCCTGCTCAGCTTAACGTCATATAATTATCTGAAATGTGATTTACATGAAGGGGTCAACGCACACAAGCTGAAAAAGGCTAAATGGAAGACTGCAGGTGTCACCAAAGAAAAACAGTAGAAAAAGAGCTGCACCTCTTATGCTGGAGAAAGTTTGATGAGACTGTTTTGCTCCAACCAAAAGCACTACCAGGTTGCCACTTCCAAGGCAAGTTGTGTGCAGCCACTCTGTGCTCCACCCAAAGTGAAACTCTGCAAAGTTGTCCTCTGCATTATCCTTTCCAGGCCCTAAAATAAGCTTTGTTCTTCAAAGCTGAGGCAAAGCAAAGAACATATTTAGTGTCCCATCAAAGCTAGGTAAAAATATCATGCAAAATGTACTGTAAAAGCAGGTTTGTAAAGACTCCTTAACTTTTTTTTTTTTTTTTTTAATGACTACAAACTACTACTGTTGTATTTCGATTATAATAACATCTGCTCTAGCTAATATTATCAAAATACAAGGTGCTTTAGGAACCTTGTCTTATGAATAATTGCTCCTTTACAATCATGTACCTGTGGGAAAGGAAAACAGTAAGTGACAAGTACTGTGAAAATTGTGTTCAAAGATTCCTCATGTTAGCTGCATTCAAAACATGGCAGAACAGCTCCAGAAAAGTATCTGAATTTAACCTCAATTGTCCTGAACATCATTGCTGGCATTCTGCATGTTATTTTTCAGTTTTTTCCCTATTATTATTATTTAAATTATTATGGTGTATGATAGAGGTTCTGATACTGTGGCTTGTTGCTCTAGATGACACGAAAGTGAGAGGAAAAAAAGAGAATCCTGCTGAGCTTGAATGAAAGTTGTGTTATATGAGACTTTATGAAATGCAGAAGAATCCTGCATTTACATTTGGGGGTCTCTAAAGCTCAGACAGTTTATTTATGAGTTGTAGCAAAGTCTAACAGTGCAATGTATTCTTTACATAATTTAATATAATCCATTTGAATTTGGATCCATGATAAGTTTTGTGCTTAGAGGAAAAATGTGCAACTGCAGAAGGAGTGGAAACTTCTCTCCCTAAAAGGAGCGTTTTCCATACACTTCTGTCCACTTGCACTTTATCAGGTCAGGGCAGCCATGTTTCACATGGATCGTTGTGCAACAACTGGTAATCCAGAGCAGCTCCCAGCCTAAAGCTAGTTAAAGAGCAGAGTGGGTCTGAAATAATTCATACTCCAGGTACCATAAAATTAACACAGAGAGACAGAAAGAAAACACTCCATTCATTGCAGCTGGCATCCTTTTTATCAGGCAAGCTATATAAGCAAATACGGTGTTGAGCTGTCAGGCCTGAGGTCACTGCTGCTCCCGGATTGGAGTGGTTTAGTATATTTTAGTACGCATTCATTACAAGGCACAGCATGCAGTTAAGAAACGCACTTGTGGCGCCAGCCTGTGATTATGGCAAGACAGACTGACCGCCAGGAAATTGCTGAGCTAACAGGGCCAGGGCCAGGGCTGCACCATCCTGGGGCCACCCCACAGCACCCATCATGGGCTCCCTCCTGTGCCTGTCCACATGTCCCACTGGCTCTATCTGTGCCTCACTGTGTTATTTCTTCCTCTGCCCCTCTCTTCCTCTTCTTCTTCTTTTTTTTTTTTTTAATTATTTATTATTATTTGTTAATAGTTATAATTTTTTTTTCCAGAAAAAGTCTGAAAGCCTAACCACAATGTAAAACAAATAAAAATAATACAGCAAATCAGCTTCATACTTAGCGGTCAGCCGGCTGCCAAAATCCTTTTCAGAGTGACCATTATGTGAGGCAGGTAAAAGTCAGACACCTTAAAAATAGTGACATTTTGGTCACAGCATGCAGTCTATTAGTCTGCAGGGGTGTGGAGGGGTTGTGGATCAGAAATATCTTTCAGCCCCTTGTGAACATTCTCCTCTGCACACAAATGTGCTTTTTAATATATTTTTTTTCCCCCATTTCAAGTTTCAAGCAGACTGTTTATTCAGGGTAAAAAAAAGACTGCAAGAGTTGTTAAACAGAATTTGGAGAGGGTGTCAAATGATAACCATGACAACTAAGGAAGCAATAAAGAGAAGAAGCCCCAGCCTTGAGGGTTATTTCTTGATCCTGAAGGCAAAGGCTGCTCTTCAGTGTGCACCTGGCCTCAGCCAGGGACCAGACATTGGCAGAGTCGTAAGTCCTGTGCTTACAATGCAGCTTTGGAATAGGGTGGAGTGCTATAGGCTGACTACAAAAACCCCTGGTAACGGTAGGGGCAGAGATGCAGAGCTGTCACTGAAACCCTGGGCAAAAGTCTTCATCTATCATTTCTCATGTAGTAGAAATATTTCAATGCAGAAACGCAAAGATGAGCGATAAGGACTGGCACCTTTATTTAGACATAATTTCTCCAAATGACAGAGACTTTTTTTTTTTTCCCCTGTATGATACAGAAGGTTCTGCTAAAAAAGTTGTACTGCAGCCAGAGCTACATTTAAGCTGCCCACAAGCTCCCTGTCCACATCCTTTCGAAGTGGTATTTTCTTCAGTCCACTTATCCCTGTAAAACACCTTTCTAAAATCTTCTTTTGTGCTGCTAAGCCAGCAATCCTCATCCTGTGAAGGTTACAATCTTGAGCTACCAGCAACTCATTTGGAATGGACGTGTTGTTTTAGCAGGGATAAAGAAGCTGGTGATATGAGAATATTTGAAAGAATAAAAACAGTCTGAACAAGACCCTGGCACAACCTCAGATCTTTATACATGTAAGAAATCTAACAGTATATTCTGGCTGGGAACAGGGCAGAAACAGGGAGCTACAGATTTTTGATACAGTCCAGGATGTGTGACCTCTAATAAGACTATTCTCTGATATGGGTCTTATTTCTTTGGGTTTTACTTAACCAGAACAGTGTCTTGTAGCTGTCAGGCACTGGAAAGACAGTGTCCCAACAGTGCAATTTCCCATCAGGTGATCGGGGGAATTCAAGATCAAAAATGTACCGCTTTATGTCCTCACTTTGCAATCTGTCAAGGAAAGGCAGGGTCTCAGAACATCGTTTATAATGCTTTGAAATCTCTGCAGGAAAGATGCTCAACAAGAGGCTGTTAACAAAAGCGAGATTTGGGAAACTTAGATTATTGAACTAGGGCTGTGCAAATTTCACACTGAATTTGATACATGCAAATGTATTCTTCATTTTCAGTGAACAAGGGCTCAAACAAGCCTCAAATGCAATTGAAACATCCTCATGTCACTGACTGTCACCCACATCTCCAGGCTTTTTGTCTCCTCTCCAAAATTCTCCTCTGCCAAGAGCCTGTCCTCTGTCCCCCCTGGTCCCCTGTGCCAAGGAGTTTTGCCCTTTTCTCCATTTTTTTCTGCCCATCTGTAGAAAAGCTCCCTCTGATACTCATCTAAACGCTACAATCAGCAGGTTTTCAGAATCCCAAATGGTCCTCGTGGAACAGCTCTTGAAAATAATTTAGTTGTTTTGATTTTACAAGAATGTAACTACTTTAAAGGGGACTTTAATGGGGCTTTTGTACTTTAGGGGTCCATACTTTAGGCCATAACTCCTACAGGTTCCAACAGCAGCTGGATGCCTAATTTCCAATTGCACATGTACACAGACATAATTCCAATGAACAAAACAGAGCCCTCCAATTCATATAATTTTCCTGCTTATTCTGAAATTCTAAGTTAGACTTTTTTATGCTGCTCCCATGCTAACTATTCTGGGCTTTATTTTAAATAACAAGGATTTTATTTTTAATAATGGAAATCTTAGTTATTTAAATTGGAAGTCACAATCTCTTTATTTTTCACAACAGATGCTCTGTGAATTGTATGAACTTGTGAATTTTGAAGCTTCTCAGAAGAATTCAGAAGCGCAGCTAAAACTTGTAAAGTTTAACAGGATAAAAGTGAAAATATCCCTGAGTCCTGACATCTATTTGCTCTAAACCTTACTTACGTAAAAAATGCCAGGCATCTTTTTTTCCATGTGCTTTAAAAGCTATAGAATTTCACTGCTAGTGAAAACATAAGCTACTGATGTTATGTAGAGAATGTAACCTACAGATGGTATCTTAAAAGCCCTGCCCAACCAGAAAAGAAAATAAAAATTCCTCTACCTGTAGTGGGCATTGCCACTCATTAATGTAGAGAACTTTAGGAGCAATAGCTTATCATACAAGATCCTGAAGCTCAGATCCACTGCCTGCTGGTGGGAACAGCTGAGAATGATCCGGTATTTTTTTGTATATAGCCACTTTTGCACCTAACATGTTCTGCATACTGAAGCTCATCCCTTGCCTGAACACAGATTAGTTCTTTTGATGCATTTTTCTGATGAAACAGCTGCCGTGCAGTTTTTTGTGCACTTTGCATTGCTGGTGCAATGTTCTTTCTGGGAGTGAAATGGTGTTGCGCATGTGGCCGCTGCCACTCCTGGTGCCACGTAGCTCCATGGAGGAGATGAGAGGTCTGGGCATCCACCACCCTTCCTGGCATCCAAATCAACACCACCCTTTGCAGGATGTCAGGGTGAGCAGGGAAACAGGAGCAGCCCTGGTGGCATTTTCCTGAAGACCTTTCAAGCACTGGGGTTCCTGCCCCCCATTTTCCAGCCTTATGCTGTTACCTCTAGCGCTCAAGTTGCAGAATCTTTGCATGCAGGCCTTTATTTTTATAACTGCGTTGATAGTGGGCTTCACAACCCACTTCGTGTCCCCTGCCTGCAGGCTCACTTTCTCCTGGCTGCAGCAAGGCATGGAGCCAGTGATCGCATAGCTACTGCCACTGCCATGCACGCAGCTGCCACAGTGACAAATACCTTGCAGACCACGTCTCCTGTTACGCCAGGCCTTAGAAGGGATGCAGGGGAACAAATGCTGGGTTTGACTGTCAGATTCTCAGATGTGTCACATATTTCTTTGGAGCTTGGGGCTGTTGCAACAGCTGTTTGTAAACACTGCAAAGCCAGCATTAGACTGGGGAAGGAGAATATTTTTTCAACTCACAGCTTCCTGAACCATCCTTAAAAGTGTTGCAAATACACTGACACTTTTGCTGTTGATCTAAATAGCAACCAGTGTTGGCTTTCAGCTGTAGGGGCCAGTGGGCAGGCTCCATCCCAGCATCGGACTGTGACGGGTGACTCATCAGCAAGTCTGAGAATGTGCAGCAGGCTGCAGACCCCGGCAGTAAAGCACAGCAAACAGCTAGAGAGGCATTTGGGAGCTTGAGGGGATTTGATCATGTTCTGTCTGATACTAAAAACAAAATTAAAAAAAAACAGACTATTGCTAAAAATGGTGAGTTGAATTCCAGTGGGATACGATAGGCGGTGAAAGACAGGCTCCCTCTGATTCATGGAGGTTCACTTGGTAAAGGGTAAGCTTGCAAACAGGGCTCATGTGATGTAATTCAAAAATTATATTGGTAATAGTGATGGAGAGGCATAAATTAATTTGCAGCCTTATGCTTCTTGTTCTGTAACTTCTCTCCTACACTCCAGGCAGTAAAAAGACACACAAAACTGGGCTTCAAAGTGTCAGGGGTGAGCATGGACTTGCTTGGAAATTTATCTTTTTAAACAGCGTAAGTGAGAGTGTGAAAGAATGGGAATTGCTGCTTTTTGTTCTTTGCAGAGGTATTTTGACCCATGTAACACCGTACAAATATGTAACTTTTACCATGGAGGTAAAATAGGCCTGAAAGAGAATCCTATGGTTTTGTATCTGAAAATATCAGCCTGACTCCTTTCACATTTTAGTATTTAGAAGGGATTTTCCTCTGCAGTGTGTCGATGATAAGGTCTCAGTTACTTCCCAGTCTGACAGGGAAAACTGGGCAAGTTTAAGACTATAAGCAGGAAGGGTAGCTGTTATGATAGCCTAATTTTGCCCAGTGAGGTAAAAAAGCCTAAGCTTCATACTGTAAATTGTAACTTTTCCTTCAGTATTATTTTCCTGTGGCCACTGCTACTGTAGCAGCACGTAGTGTAGGAAAACTAATTCAACATCTCCACTTGTCAGCTAAGATTCCGGAGGATGATCGTGTTCACTCCTTAGGAAACGTAGCATGTTATGCCTCCTTGTTTCAAAGCATTTGGAAAATTAGTCACACAGAGCTCATCAGAGTAACCACGTGAAGGAAAAAAGAGTCAGCACTTAAAGCAAGGCATTGGGCTGAAACCTCTGGTGGCTTTTCAGTAACATGCACCTCACTGAAAACAGCGGGTCACGTTTACACTCTCAAAAGACTCACCCTCTCCTTCCTCTCATTAGCACAGTCTTTCTTATTTTCAGAGCTTTACGATGGAGTAGGGTAATTTTTGTGCCTGCTAACACTGCAGTGTCTCTCCAGTACACAGCACTCTTGTTTTAAGGGAGATCACTGAGAAAGGAAGTGCCAGTTTGTACAGGAGGAAAATCACTCCCCAAATGGATACCACAGACTGGACACTGCCTGCCATGGAAAAGGCACTTTAAGCCTCCATACTTCCTTCTGTATGAATTTCCTTGCCAGACCTCCCAAAATCATCCAGCTACCCTCACACTTGCCCACAGACAAATTCACCCCTGGCAGCAGCACTCCGTGAGCAAGAGAAGAGTCACAGATGGCAGGGAACATCATGTGAGGTGCAAACTCCCTCCAAACAATTATTTTTGCATGAGTGTGTATTTTCGCATGTAAAAATTGCTATGCTCTACCGTGAATCGTGGAAGTTACTCTTTTATATAGCCCGTATATCCTCTTTTCAAACCGTATCAAACGCACAGCAAATTCGGCTGATACACAGCGCTAGTCCCAAAACAACAATGCTAAATTTAGAAATAGATATGCTGTGACCCCACACATTCCACTTAAACTCAACAGAATCCACCTACAGTAACTATTTTGGCTCCACTGATGTTGTCAGCAGTGAAACTAATATGCACCAAGGCTGCCAAGAGTATAGCAAATAAGATCATTATTAAAAATACAAGACTATTGATGTTATGTTTTGCCTAAAACCATCGTAAGACCTCTTGTTAATTCTTTTGTGAATAAAGTCAACACCATCATATTCCTCTCAATGATCTAAAATAAAATGTTGGGAAATACGATTATCCTTCGCTGACACTGGGCTAGTGTATTCTTAATTGCAGGACTCCTCTTCTCGGGAAAGAGTGGGGTTCCTAGCAGAGAGAAAAAACAACCTCACCATCATCAGTAAGAAAAAGTATTTCTTCATTTGTAGAGAATGAATTTGAAGGCATTCATAATTATCAGAAATTGTTTTCTTGTAATGTTACTGACGTTTTCCTAGCCAGGGTACAATAAGCATTGTATTGCAATTGATTAGAAATAAGTATATAGTTGCATAATTATGCAAGTGAGCTTTGAATTTGAACCACAACACTGAAATATCCAAGATAGGCTTTGCAATATTATTGTCTTTTGTCCTAAAGCTTCATGGATCAGTTCCAGGTGTGGCATCAGATATTGGATGTTTCTTCCAGTTTATGCTGGTGTAATTGGGATGTAGATAGTGGCAAAGGGATAGGACACTTTGCATTTAACACTACTATTCTATGAAGCATATTCCTCCTGCAGAAATGTTATTGCTTCCCTCTGTGATATTTCAGGGAGAGGCATAGGCCAGAGAAAAAAGCATCCTTCTTTTCAGGCAACAGTTACAAGACTGGATAATATGTGATGCAGTCCCAGAAGTCAAACCAGTAGCCATGACTGGCTGGCCAGGATGGTGCCTTAATTCCAGTGCTTGCTTCTAGCTGAGGCATTCCCACTAATTTCAGTTGTAAATGCAACATGTAAGATGGTGATTACTTCAGATCTATGAATTTTAAGACAATCTGGGCTGTCCTTTCAAGATGTATTAGATCTTTGCTCACGGAGACGCACACACCAGCTTTCTTGCACCAGATTCTCCAAATAGTTGTCACAGCCTGTCCATCTGCCAAGAAGAGGAGGACAAAATAAACAAAGGGTGTGTTGAGCATTTGGAAAATGCAGACACTGCTCCCCAGCTTCAGCCAAATGTAGACATCCTGATGAAACTGAAGGAATTAATTTAAGACCACATGTATATGGTTTGGTGGATGTCTAAAAACTGGTGACTGATTCTCAGGAATTGCTTTCAAAATTGATGCCTGAATTTTATATGTATAATTCTTCAGACTATATGGAGGATATTACTTCTATTTTATTCATTACAATTTCAGGTTTCTCTACATGTTGGATATATAAATTTGTTGAATAATGTTAGTGTTACTTATGTATAAATAAAGACCAAATTTAACTGAGCAAGTCATGATCAGCAGAAGATTTTAAAAGGGCAGGGTCAATCTTTCCTGCTTAGTCAATCTTGGACTTTTCCAAATTGGTTAGGTTATTTCACAGATCTACATATGATGCTGAAATTAGCTGTACATTTAGAAAACTAAGCCCAAATGTATCACAAAATTGCATCCATGCTTTGAATAATTAATAGTATAAAAATGCTAACTCTGTCCTCTTCTCATCACTGTTATCCTTATCCTTTGATCTTTTAATTGTGAATGTGAACTTTTCTGATATTCTTCCTCCACTGTTAACTCCTTCATATCAGCAAATGAATTCCTCCACTGAAGAGTAGTTTTTTCCTCTTCAGTGTGTTATTAAAAGATTGAAAGAAGAAACTCCTCAGATAATGTATTTTGAAACATACTTCATAAGCTCATGATAATTTGATCATTCTTTTCTTGATTTAAAGTTGACAGTGGTTTAGCTTGATAGTGCCAGGTGGTAACCCGATATGATATGGATTTCCTATAGCAATAACATTTGGCAGATTCATTCCTTGATGAGAAGAAACCATTTTTATTTTTAGCCACATTTTTTGATATAACCATAAATATAGAAAGATGATTCTATTAAAATTCTTTTATAAAAAGAATTGCATAATATAACAGTCCCCATATTCTGTGTTTACTGGACTTTGTTGTTATTAAAAGGAACAGAAAGAGAAGAATAAAATACACCAACGAAATATTTACTCTCCATATAACATTTTTTTGAGGCTTAAAGAGAACATGTTATTCTGCTGAATGCCTAACTTTGAAACTATTCAGAATGTACTTTAACTTGCATTGGAAGACATGAATGTATTTCGCTGTCTGAAATTTGATTTCCATAGTTACAAATGCCAAATGGATCCTTACTAGACCTTCACTGACTTTAGTGGAGTTCCTCCAGATTTGAGCAAATCTGTCTACCCCTGTAGATCACCAGGCACCTAATTGATGAAAGCTTTCATTTATCTAGATAATCAATTCATATACAGTATTACAGATTGCAAAAAATCGCAGGAGTGCTGTGATATATGTAGACATCAGAAGTTGTACAGGGGTGTGCAGGTCCTTCTTCCTACTGTTTCCAATACTGATGCTAGCAAAAGAGGCCCCAGTGAGTTGTTTTGATGCATGGGCGTGCCTTGACCCTCAGGAGTGAGTGGACTTGTCTGCTGTTGCGTAGAGAACAGAGGCACTGCCAGTACTCCAGCTGATGCATAGTCTGTGTGCTGTAAGCAGCATTGCCTTAGCTGCTTCTGCAATACACCAGGAAGCAATGTATATCACCTTCAGTAGTGTTATTGCTTCTGAATGAAAAAAAAAAAAAAAAGATAGAAAAATTGGTTCTTGTGCGCAATATTTGGGGAGGGAAAAACAAGGAAGTAATGTAGGAATTAATTAACTCTTAAAAAAAAAAAAAAAAAACTTCAGTTGAATTGTTGAGTTTTACCTCTCTTTCCTGCAGATCAGCAACTCCTATTTCCTCTAGCCTGCTGAAAAGTACTTGGGGCTTGTAGTGAAGGCCAAACCAAAGGTGAGCCAATAGTTCCATTATCATGAATAAGACACATTTCATACTGACTTGCATTTTCATGAGTGTGGCCAACAGTTGTACAGCCGAATACTGTTGAGTTCTGCATCCTAAGTTCTAGACACCTGTGGAGATGCTGGAGTGATCCAGTGTAGGATCACCAAGACAGTTAGAGAGCTGGAGGGCATTACATGTAGGGAGAAAGTGAGGGACCTGGCAGGGTAGAGGGGGCAAAAGGATTGTTTAACAGCAGCTGGCAGCTGTGTGAAGAGCTGTTAGGACAGCAGAGCCAAACTTCAAGGTATTGTCACACTATCTGGCATGGAGCAAGGGTCACAAATGGTGTGTTAAAGGTTTACATTGGGNNAATGGTGTGTTCAAGGTTTACATTGGGCACTGGAAAAACTTCTTCAGCATGATGTGGTGCAGTTAGAAGGGGCGACCCAGAGAACCTGAGCAGTTTTTGTCCTTTGAAATTCTCAAGACTCATCTAGACAAATCCACAGCTGACCTAGTGTTGGCAGCAGTCCCGTTTCAAATGGGAGGCTGGATTAGGTGACCTTCAGAGGATCAATTCAACCACTATTCACATGATTCTCTGGGTCTAAGAACGCAAAAAATCACAAGCAGCTCAGATTTATTGAATTTACTGTCTCAGAGCACTGAAAAGTCCATTTGACTCATTCCAAGAAGCTAAGTAAGATCTGAGAGAAACAATATTATCAGAAGCTGTCATATGTGGATCTCATCCCATCAGATGAAAGGAAGTTCTACAGTTAGTACGCTTTTTAATGAAAATATTTTGCTATTGGTTTACTACTGCCTGGTAAAAAGATCTTGAAGAAGGGGCTGCTATCTTCCATGAGACTTAGCCCATGGAACATTGCACAGCATGTAATATTTTACATCAGATAGAACTACTCAGTGAGGACCAGGCAAATATAGCCAGCAAAATGTAAAATTAGACTTCATCTCTCTCGAAAAATCTTTCCTGAATAGGAAAATAGTCTGTTTACTGAGATAACATGTTTTTCCATGTCTAAGTCCTTCCTTCACAACCATTTCATACCCATTCAAAAGTGGACTCAATAAACAGCCTTTGAGTTCACTGGGAGACTGGGAACTCTTTAACTCACAAAGAAAATAAAATTCAAATTAGAACTTTCCCTAGAAAAGCAAAGAGAAAAATCTTGGTGGCACTATGTCCCTACAAAGTACTGTCCTTCCTANTGGAATGGCCACAGAGATACTAGTCAGGGGTAAAATCTGCATTTTGCGTGCATTACAGTAAAGCTTGTGTCAGAGTCTAGGAACTGTGTTGTATTGAAACAGTTCAGGAAGTGTCATCTTGCAGAGAGAACCACAGGGAGGGACAGGTGCTCTCTCCTCTCTCCTACCCTAGAAAAGAAAAATACATGTCAGCTCCAGAGCTATTTTTGTAACAGTTTGTTCTATAAATAGCTCAGAATTGTCTGAAAAGATTCCCGCCTGTGGTACCTCTGGAAATTTTCTCTGTTTGTGGCTGGGTGGAGGAGCATGGAGGGACAGCAGTAGTTGTGTCAAGGTGCCCAGACAGATTACTCTATAATTTTAGTGTGATGTGGCATGACATAGATGAAAAACATGAAGCATGACGGGCAAAAAACGACTAAAGATAATCAAAACTATTCCAATTTCCCTGGCAATGAAGCAACTATTCTTGCTCATACCTACTTTCCCACAACCTTTTCACAGGTGACATAACAACTGGAACAATTGCTCATATCAGCTAGAAAGACATGACCTCTCTTGTTTACATCAAAAAAAGAAGCTTGGTAAATGATGCTTTTTCTTCTCATTTTCAAAGTTGTCATCTGTCATCATGGAGAGTGACTTGTCAGTTTCACTGTCCTAAATTGAATTTCTAACATTGATGACAAATGTTTTGAGGCTAGCCATTTATCCTAACTTCAGTGTTTCCCTCAAATTTTATACATGCTTTTTGCCACTTTATAAATGAGAGGAAGAAAGGAGCAAAAAAATGTGAAAGCCTGAAAACCCTCAAAAGAGAGTCAGAATAATATTAGGATACTGAAATGACTATATTTGCTCAAGAAAAAAGTGTTATGTAAAAATGTGAATCTCAACCCTTTTGTTAACAACAAAAGTGATTCAGGGTTTGGATTTGGTCTTTTGTTAGTGCTGTTTTAAAAAAGACATTAAGATTATAAACATGTATGCACATACACATATAGACAAGGATAATCTGAAACATATTTTTTCATTTCATTTTTTTTTTAATCCTGTTTCCTGTTTTATTGTAATAGCAATTTTGCTTAATATGTATATTCCTGGTCATCTGTCTTTATCCAAAAAAAAAATTGCAACTGCAAATGAAAAAAGTTTTTGATATTTTAAAACTTGAAATGTTTTCTGAAAATAGCAGGCATTTTGAAAAGTAGCAGCACAGGTATCTTTGAAATCAATGTTACCAACGCTTCTCGCTGCAGTGGAGTTTGCCCTAATACTTTTTGGTTTTCTTCCAGCTGTGCCAAAAACTTTAGGGGAAGTGTTATTTACCAGCTGAAACACATTTCAAACCTGCACATGTACCCTGGTTGTGCCATTTTAAGGGCTTCCTTTGCGCTGCGAAATCCAAGACAAGATTGGCAGAAAGGCTGTCCCAGAGCAACTGGAGAAGCCTAGGTAGGGGGAGACATTGATGGGAAAGACATTGATGATGTTTTAGGGCTTGTGTTGTGCGTAGAAGATCTGTGTTTGTTTTGCACCTCTATCACAGCCAGCTTGTATAGCCTTAGGCAAGTGACAAGCCAGCAGAATAAATTCAAAGTTAATCTTTCTGCCGGATGAAGACTGCTGCAGTAAATTAGGTGGTCTTGATAGAACAGGTGCCTAAGAAGGGGATCTACCAATGAGAGCATGTCAAGTGGGGACTCCTCAGCAAAACAGTCCTTTTGGAACTACAAGGAGGTAAAGGTTTTCTGGTGAGGTTTCAGTTCTGATCCTTCTGAAATTACATGGTAGTCATCCCTCTCTTGTAAAATTTATCTAGAAACAGAACAACCTAATTAGTTCATGTAGGTGGATGTTCTCACCTCTACCATACTTTGAGAATGAGATTTTTCCATCTTTTAATTGGACCCAGACAGACCATGGAAGGTAATCAGACAAAATCCAGCCAGATCACTTGAGGTGTGAGATAGTTTTTGAGCTGCTGAGTATGGTTAGGACTCACAGGATTCTGAATATGCCTAAATTTTTACTAGCAGAAAAGGTTAGTTTCTATGTGGGCTGGCTGCAGGTTGGTGGGAAGTTTGAGAGTTTAAATTGTGCTGCTAAGTAATAATGATATGGTTAGATGATATTTACTGCCTTTTATGCATTCACTTCATAACCACTCAGTGCTTCAGAGATGTTCCAAGTCTGCAGAACCAGTGCAAGTTCTTACTAACATGAACTATAAGGAAAAATGAACTTCGGTGCCATAGTCGTGAGATGACTATGGATTCAGAAGCTCCTATAGTGTGGTCTTCAGAAACACAGTACAGATCTATATCACAGCAAATGACTGCAGATCGTTGCACATACAGGAACCGTAGCAGATTTGTAACCATTGCTGTCGCAAAAGCACATCCTTAAAACTGTAGCTGACGCTATGATACAACTAGTCTTCTCCTCCCCACTGCCATGTGTGGTGCTCCATGCATTGACATTCACAAACTTTTCTTCCTAAGCTGATCCATCTGTATGCATACTCTTCATTTCCTCAGTCCCTGTGCACTGTGCTGCTGAACTTAGCCAGCTGCCCATCAGTAGCAAATATTTAGAACACAATGGACAAGGATATGTCATTAAAGTAACAGTCACATAGTCAAAGATATATTAATATAGTACAAAATAACAGATTGCCTACAGATTTTATTTTTTTTTCAAATTGATTGGTGTCTTTGCCCTTCTGTGGATCTTTAGTTACAAAGACTGCCGTGGATATAGCACTGAAAGCTGAAATAAAACAACAGCTGCAATAAATCCCGAGCCTCATTTTTACAAAGCAGGCCAGATCGTTTGTCTTGGTAAAGTGAAGACCACTTACAGCTTAGGAGGGAAAGCTGAGCCAATGCCACACAAGTCCTGCCTGTCCTTGCTCACAGACCTTTCCTTGCATTTCCCTTGATGACCTAGAATGAACTTGATTTCAGTCTGAGGAAGGTGGGAGGAAAACAGCACTCATGCCAGATGCCTTTTTCATACCATGCCACACTTGTCACAGAAACAAAGATCATCTGGAAGGTGGTTGAGGAGTTACATAGAACCAGAATTTAAAAAAAAAAAAAAAAAAAGAAACACAACTCTAAAATTAGGAGATACAAATAAAAGACATTAAAAACTTAACATAACCCCAATACACCATTCTGTAAAATGAGTAAATGAAAGCTTTTTCAAATTTCACCATTTGCTGCTACCAGTGGGTGTCATTTCCCACCACACCTCTCTCTTCACAAATAGGTTTAGCACCAAGGAATGATGCATCTATGTAGGAGTGACAACTATCAGGCAGTCAATATGCCTGAATAGCCTAAGCTCAGATGGGTCTTATTCTCTGGCACAGCTCTATACTGAAGGAAAATGTAGATCAGAATGCTTACGCTGCTATTACAGAGTGTTGCAATGTATTAGAAAGTTAAAAAGAGATTGCACCGCAAGAAGGTGGGTATCTATCCCCATGCTTTAAAAGCTGGCAGATATTTGAAGAAAAACATTCAGTCTTCTGGAGACATGTTCCAAATACATCCTGAACTCCAATCCCACAGCAATGTGCCATTAAAACAGCAGAAAAGGTAAATGCCCAGTGTATTAGCAATGAAGCCTTCTTAATTGCAGTGCTATAAATGCTCTGCTTCAGTAGGAACAACACACAATGGCTTCTCCTGATTACAATTATGTGATGAATACATCTGAGGAAAAAGTCAATCAAAGTAGACCATGATCTTCGCACTGCTGAAAAACCTCAGTTTCACCGAGAGAGAAACCGTAGTGTGACTGAAACTGAGATGTTACCTCTCAGAAGCTCTGCTGCTGATGCTGTATTGCACCAGTCATCAGATTGATGGATATCTGAATTTCTGCTTAGATCTTATGTTCAAGGTGAATTTGTAGATATTTTTTACAAAGCAAATATAATTTGGGAAAAATATTCTTGAGTGTTTTAAGTATGTTTCTTCATCCTACTGACTGCAACATAACCTGAATATATATCCAAAAACTTGATTGCATGATGCTTTAATTTTAAGTGTCAAATATTTTTTATCTAAGTGACTTTTTGAGCTATTGCTTGCCCAGTAAATATATGAATCTTAAAAATATTAATGGTAGACTTAACACAAAAACACAGAAAAGAGAAATTATGCAGAAATTATTAGTGTGAAAATTGTATAAATAGGACAATTATTTTTCCCCTGGTATACCAGATTCACTGCATTATTTGGACAATATTAAAGTCTGTTTTGTGCAACAAAAACAACAACAAAAATCAGCATGCAGGCAAGGTTGTCTGTATAAGGCTAACAGGAGTGGGCTCGAGGTCTGTTATGTATGTCTGTAAGAAAGGCTTAATTAGGTAGCTTTTCCTAAAATGGGATTTCTGAATGTACATATTTTGCATTTGCCCAGAGAAGAAAACTTTTTACACTAACTACTAAAAGACCAAAAAATGACCAATCAGAAAGTAAAGTGGGGATCCCAGCACTCACCACTGAATTTAGAGAGCTGATATTGTTGCTGATTATTTTGGAAAAGAGAAAGAGTGGAATACATGGCCCCTTGACACAGCAGTTAAAGAGCAGTGGAAGCTCCATCTGAAATACAGTAGGAAGAGATCATTTGGGCATGTTTGGTTACCATTACCAGGAAATTTCAAGTCATTGTCTACTGTACAATATCGTAATTTTATACAAATCTCTTAGCTGTCCCATGAAAGGGGAATGCTTTTTCTTAACCTTAGCTCTTGTCCTAAGTGATGATGTTAACCATAAACACAATGGCAATGACCATCATCAGACATATGCTCATGTCTATGAACCAGGTAAGAGTCTTGTATGAACATTGCAGTTTAAATGTCCCCTTACCCAAAAATGTATGGCACAAAATCTCACAAACATCACCATTTAAGTCACAATGAAGACACAGGATTTACCATGGGATTAGACAAATATGTGCTTTTAATTGGTGGAATTGCATGGTCCAGACAGAATAGGCAGACAAGTTGGTATGGCGTGACCAATTAAAACAATGTTAAGGCAGAATACACCATATAGTTCTTTGTTGTAGTAATAGTAGCATTACTTAACTTATAAAGGAGAATGCAAAGCGGGAAGAGAACCAGGTGGATTTAATATACTAAAAAGGCAAAGCAAGAAGAGGCAGAAAACACAATGGTAGTTGAGGGGTCGATGTGAACAGAAGAGACATGAAGAAAAAGGAATGCAGTAATAGAAGGTATTTTCCAGTATGTTATTTGAGTCAGATAACTCTGTATGTTTAAATGAGTGAAGATATTTCCTTGAAAGTTCATCGAATGGGATATTATATGGCACCATGCTGTGGTACCAGGATGTACTGGGGTAGTATTGGATCAGATGTATCTGTTTGCTGATTCGAAGAATGAAAAAGAGAACAAAGGAAATTTGGAAAAAGCTGCATATTTTCAATATTACTTGCAGTTTTTGGCTTTGAACTTGTATAGAAAACTAGCTAGTATAGGTAAGCAGTGACATGGTGACTGGGAAAAGTCTGAGGGCAATCAAGAGGGACTTCAGGGAGCTGGGGCGGTTAGTTGAGGGGTCTGGGGCGCAAGTGGTGTTGGCTCCATCCCTTCAGTGGCAGGGAGGAGCGGTGATGAGTACAGGGAGACCCACCGCGTCAACACCTGGCTGAGAGGCTGGTGCTGTCGGAGGAACTTTGGGTTTTTTGACCATGGGGCGGTCTATTCAACACCTGGTCTGCTGGCGCCAGATGGGGCCCAGCTATCCCAAAGGGGGAAAAGGATTATTGCCCGGCAGTTGGCAGGACTAGTGAAGAGGGTTTAAACTAGATTCGAAGAGGGAAGGGGGTAAAGCTGAGGGCATCAGAGATCAGCCTACAACTAGGGTGGCAGGGTCTGAGGGGAAACTGATAGCCCAGCTGAAGTGCCTCTATACCAATGCACACAGCATGGGAAATAAGCAGGAGGAGCTGGAAGCTCTGGTTCACTTAGGGAACTACGATCTTGTCGCTCCCACTGAAACGTGGTGGGATGATTCCCATGACTGGAATACCACCATGGAGGGCTATAAGCTTTTTAGAAGGGACAGGCAAGGTAGGAGGGGTGGGGGAGTTGCCCTCTATGTTAAGAAGTGCATAGACTGTGAGGAGCTGCCTCTGAGTGACAGTCAAGAACAGGCTGAGAGGCTGTGGGTGAAAATTAAGGGTGGGATCAATNGCAGGCACGGGCTCTCATCCTCATGGGGGATTTCAACCACCTGGATATCTGCTGGGACAACAACACAGCAAGCTGCAACCGATCCAGGAGGCTGCTGGAGTCCATCATTGATAACTTTCTGGTTCAGGTCTTGGACAGACCGACCAGAGGTGATGCGTTGCTGGACCTAGTGCTCACCAATGTGGAGGAGATGGTCAAAGAGGTTCAGACTGGAGGCAGCCTGGGCTGCAGTGACCATGCCCTGGTGGAGTTTGTGATCCTGAGGAGCGTGGGCCTGGCAAGGAGTGGAGTCAGGACACTGAACTTCAGGAAAGCAAACTTCAGGCTGTTTCAGGAGTTGTTGGAAGACATCTCCTGGGAAACCGCCCTCAGGGACAAGGGATTGGAGCAGAGCTGGCAGCACTTTAAGATCTTTCTCTCTTTCTGAGAGCACAAGAACTCTCCATCCCCCAGAATAAAAAATCAGGCAAGGGAGGCAGGAAACCAGCGTGGCTGAGCAAGGACCTGCTGGTCAAGTTGAGGGAAAAGAAGGCAAAGTATAGGTAGTGGAAGATGGGTGGCCTGGTAGGATTACAGAGGTGCTGTCAGGGTATGTAGGGATGGGATCAGGAAGGCCAAGGCGTAGGTAGAATTAAGCTTGGTGATGGATGTGAAAATCAAGAAGAAGGGTTTCTTTAGCTCCATAGGGCAGAAGAGGCAGGTGAAGGAGAGTGTTCCCCCTCAGATGAATGGAAAGGGAGAACTGGCCTCCTCTGATGTGGAGAAGGCTGAGGTACTTAATGAGTTCTTTGCCTCGGTCTTCGCTGCTGGTCAGGCTGCCCAGGTCTCTTGTGCCCCTGAAAATCCAAGTGGGGATGGGGGGAACAAAATTCTTCCCAGTGTAAGAGCGGAGAAAGTCTGAGACCACCTGATGGGACTGAATGTGTACAAGTCTGTGGGGCCGGATGGGATGCATCCAGGGTCTTGAAGGACTTGGCTGATGTGGTTGCCGAGCCACTCTCCATCATATTTGAAAAGTTGTGGCTTTAAGGCAAGGTCCCCGGTGACTAGAGAAAGGGAAACATCACTCCCACTTTTAAGAAAGGGAGAAAGGATGACCAGGGGAACTACAGGCCAGTGAGGCTCACATCTGTGCCTGGAAAGATCATGGAGCGGATCCTCCTGGAGGAGATGCTAAGGCACGTGTGAGATGAGGAGGTGATCCAAGACAGCCAGCACAGCTTCACCAAGGGCAGGTTGTGCCTGACCAATCTGGTGGCCTTCTATGACGGTGTGACAGCATCGGTGGACAAAGGGAGGGCGAGGAGAGGAGAGGAGAGGATCCCTGGTCCATTGCTTCGTTTTATCCAGTGAACTGAACTTGTTTATTTTACTTTACAAGGCTAGATCTCCTTCCTGTTTGTGAATGAAACTCTTATTAGCACGATGTAATGTGACTTCATTCAGTGGCAGCAGCTGCTGAAGAAGCCAAGAAGGGAGTTTTGGACATTCAGAGGAGGCCTGTGCAAATAGTTGGCTTCTGAGGTTTAGGAAGAGGAAAAGAAAACTCTTTCTTTCTTTTTCTTTTTCTTTTTCTTTTTCTTTTTTTTTTTTTTCTATCAATGTTTTCATTTTAAATTATTTTTTTAGTTCAATTTTCTGTATCAATTTTTTTTTTTAGAAGAATTTTCTGTTGTTTTTTGAACAAAACAAAACTGAACAGAACAAAACCGAGCATTTTACCAATTTGAGACATCATTTACTTCAAAATTTAAACCCACCTAATATGCAATTTAGAATCATAGAATCATAGAATCATAGACTCATTCGTCGATGGACTCCAGCAGCCTCCTGGATCAGTTGCACCTTGCCATGTTGTTGTCCCAAAGTCGTTGAGCGCTGCGTGTGAGCAGTGAGCGCCTCGGTGGGTGGCTGAGGTTCATCGCTGCTCCTCAGTCCTTCAAAAGTGCCAAAAAATGTCAGGTTTTCTGGAGAGCATGAGATCCTCGGAGTGCATTGACTGGGGATAGAAGTGAAACACAATCTCTTCTGTTGCTGCAGGGGTGCTGTTTTTTACAGGTTGGTGGATAATCATAGGTGAGCTGAAACTCACTAAGTTATGTATTCTAGAAATAACCAGGATTGTCACTGCTTTTCTCAAATAAGTATTCCAGTTTATGCTATGGCGAATTTTCAAGCCTAAGAAAGTTGGCTGTAAATAAAGTAGTTACTTTTTGGTAATATGTCAGTCAACAGTTAAAATGTTATTCAACATTTTTCTTTGTTTTGTAATGAAATATATTGTCTAAAATTACTAAGGCTCCCTTCTGGCTTTAAGCAAAGAGTATATTTATAAAATGAAAAAGAACTACTCTATTCTTTACCTCACGCTTGCCCACAGCTTTCTCTCTCAGAGGAATTTCAGCTTGAGAGTCCTTTTAGTCAAATACTGCAGACATCCAGCAACAAGCCAGTCCAAAGCTTACAAGTGTGTTGTAAAATTTAAATATTTTACAAGAGTTTAATAAAATGGGTAATATATTAAAAAAAAAAAAAA
>VXAV01010026.1:39345-54915 GCA_013399715.1 Alectura lathami | reverse complement strand
CCATGATCTTTGCCTGTGGGTTGTTTGCTTGAACTATGACAGCAGGGCATCAATAGCATCTTTAGTATTGAGTGTAGGGCTAAAGGTATGTCCTCTGTGCACTTGGCTGAACTAGCTAGTTGGAGTGACATCATGGTCTGCTTGTGGGAAAAGCGATGTCAGGTTATTCTGATAGAAGTTTATTCAGTTAAGCTAAGTGCATCAATGCAGTAAACAAGAGTGTTTTAGAGTCATAGTTTGAAAACCTTTGGGTTCTCCAGGAAACCTGAGAAACTAGACAAGCAGGATTCAAGTCACTCATTTTTATTTTGTGAGAATAGATAGGATTCTAACATCTTTAAATTATTGTCGCCTGCTTCCTGTTCTTTATTGCAGAATATGCCTGGCCAGCTAACTGGCATTTAATAAAACTGCAGCTGCAGAAAATCTTGCCTGAATACACCGAACTGGTACATGCTAACAAATACATTGCTGTTTTATAACAGTTAACTATGAATCCATCTTTTCAACATCAAGAGTATTGTATTACAGTGTTTAAAATACACAATTTGTTACACAGCTAAACTCCTAGGAAGGTACATTGTACAGTTCTGGAGTCAGAACTGAATGACATGTTGTTAAATCACAGATCAGGTACGACAGAAAACAAGTTTTGTTTCAGTAGATGTCAGCCTGCCCTCCAAGTAAATAATTAACTTGTTCTCCCAAATAGGATTTGGGAATTTTTTTTTTTTCAACATTACATATAAAAGCTTAGACCTAACTATGCATGGGCAGAAGAATATCCCCTGAAACAGAATGAAGATTAGTTAACCTGCTCAAATTCCAAATTCATTAGTATCCTAATATGCCCTGCTAATCCGCCCTGTGATTTCAGTTGCAAAACACGTTTTCCCTTCATTTTCCCGTGTGTACTTCTAAACTGTAGGTTTGGGATTTCTGTAGAATTATCTGAACTCTGAAGCAGGTGCAGCAAATCCTCATGTAGATTAGGAGTTGTGCCCAAAGTAGAATAGCCCTACTGTCTGTTTGCACTTGGAGTAACTGAGGAGAAAAAGAGATCCAGCCATGTGTCTGGGCAGAAATATTTGGCAAAGGGAATATCTTTGTGGTATAATTTAAAGCAATGAGTGGCACTAAACAGGTGAAAAGAGGAGGAAGCATTTGACATAGGTTAGATTAACCTGACTATGAATTACCAGAACAGTCTCATTTCAAACATTTGCTTATTACTGAATACAGAAAAATGAACAAGGAGTGATTTTCTTTTGGTGAAATAGACTTTTATGATCTACTCACATACATTCCTTAACATGCATCAGAATTTTCTGTAGAAGAAACAGGTAGCAGTCCTCACAATAACCCTTTCTGACAATACTGTGCAACACGATACACTTGCAAGTTTAATTGGAACCAGAGACTTTTGGACATTTCTACCCACTACCAATTCACATGGTGAAAGTAAATCAAGCCCTATATAAACAAAACAGATGGAAGTGACGCTAATAGTACAATGTCAGCAGTATCCACAGATTGACAGAGCTAGTTATGTTGCCAGATGCACAGAATGTTGCACTACTTGTTCCTTATAAACTAGACTTGATGGAGTATGTCAATGTCAAACTCCTTGCTGATTTACACACGAACATACAAAGACATGCACACTCACAGATACTCACGTTCCTGTGATCTATATCAACCATACCATCTGCTTTCTGCTTTGCATGTGGTAGCTAACTAACTATCCTACTGTGCATGGGTATCACTGAGTACATTCTGTGGAGGCAAACAACAGTTTTTTTTTCCATCCTTTACCCTATTTAGTGTTAGAAAATAGGCTTGTTAACATTTGCCATCTAGGCACATATATTCCACATGTATTTTTGAAACTTGTCTCTCATTTTTTTTTTATTTCTTTGGACAGTATGTCTTATCACATGGCCAGAAATTTAAAAGCATAGCTCTCTTTGGGGAAACTCTAGGGCTTCAAGCATGCATTGCAGCCCTCATCTGCCCCTTGGAAGAAATAAGACAGGGAGCCCCAGGCAGGTAGCAGCACTTAAAACAAAGGTATTGTTTCATTAGCTTTTGCAACAGACACTCTCAACTGAGTCTGTTGAAATGTCTTCATCATACAGCAGCGTTAACTGGGAGTGCAAAATGTCAGGAGGAGGATGAGCTGCTTGAAGGGACAGAAAGCTGACCTAGCAACCACCAGCACCTAAAGTCTCCTTCTGACCCATTTCATTGTGTGGCAGCTGTCATTATAACAATCTTTCCAAAAGATCTACGGAAATTACACTTACCCTCTGGTAACTAGGTAACATAATCTCCCGGAGGCTAGCTAATTGCAGCCCATGATAACCTCACATACAGCAACTGTTAAATTTTTCATTTCTTTCGAATTATTATGGATCAGTGGAGAGGGTATTGATTTGATTCATTAACTGATTCCCAGTCTGTTCCAAGGTTAATGATTACATGTATCTCAATTACATCCTTAACAGGTTATACTATATGATTTGTTCCAACTGCAGTGTACATTGCGTATCTTCCTCAGCTGAAAGCCTGCTTAGCACTTGATGATTTAATAAGGCCTTTTTTTCCATTTCACTGAACATGACTACAAGGCACAAGTACGTCTGGGACAACAGCAAAAAGAAAGCTTTCCCCAAAATCTTTTATGAGCATGTGCAAGACACACTCTGAATAGCAGTCTCAAAAGACCATAGAGATAACTTGAGATTTTTCTGAATTTAAGATATTTGAAGACAATTCAGAAGGTACTGGAAGTGATGATTGATTCTCTCTGGTTTTATTACTTCATCATCACTTGAAGTTCATATTATCTGTCAATTAACTTTTAAGCTGCTTAGCTGCTTTGGGTTACTTGAGTGAAAATGACTCTACAAATCTTGAATGAATGTTTGCCATTTTAAGCACTCTGTAAGAAAGGATTGTACATTTTACCAGTTACACAGTGATTTCACTCTTCTCAGCAATGCAACAGAATAATTTTGGTTTATAAGAGCTCCCTGAATGTTAATATCGAGCTCTAATGTAGTCACAGAAAGTAATTTTTTTCATCACATGCTGCCCCTAGCATGGCATTATTCTTGGTGTTGCTATCAGATTGCTCTCTTGTGTGGTGCTGAGAACCATGGTGCCTGGCCCTGTAGAAATGGCAGGTGACAGTCATAGGGGAAAATAAGCACGGGAAACATTACACACTAGGACAGCATGAAACCTGTCAGACAGGTCTCCTGTACCTACGGTTAAGTGGCTAGAGTACAGTAATTTGATGCTTTCTCTTCCAATTATTTTACTTTTACATCCTGTCTCTTTAGCTGCATGGTACTGTTGACTTAGTTGGAAAAACACTTGGTAATAAGAGAACTTTTCTTGTGTGATTCTGAATATTTATGGAATAATACTTCACTTGCCTGCGACTCTACCTAATCCAAGGCTCTCAAAGTGCAAATATTCACACTCACTGCATGTCTTTGGAAGGAACAGATATTATTACAGCCTTTTTCACATTGGTGAATCGAGAGTTGGAGAGGTTGAGTTTAACAACCAAGGGCACAGAACAAGTCAATGTCAGACCTGGAATCATGGTGCAGTAATTCTTGACTCCCAGTCACTTCTCTGAGTCCTGATCTGCATTACTTCTAACAGTTCACAATTTGCAGGAATACAGACCCTTTTATCCTTTCATTTTCTCTCTCTCAATCCCCTACTTTGGAGTCCCATGATACTGTAGTTTAGTTTAGAAACTAGGAAGCCAGATGAGTATAGTCATGAGGAAAGACTTCAGTTATACAATCCATTAAATAAAACAATAGAGCTTGCAGCTGAGCTATTAAAAAGCGTAGAGCAATTTTTATTTCAATGGCTACATTTTATTTCCTCTTCTGAGTGACTGCTAACAAAGGGCTGTTGAAAGGACTGGATAAAAAGTAGACGTCAGATGCAAGATCCATGAGTTAAACAACATTATTAGATACAATTTCATAAAATCTAGTTGCTTTTCTGCTACTAGAAATCATGTCCTTTTGTCAACTTGTGGTCACATCAGCACTTCTGTTGATATAATTTGCTCCAGCTGCAGAGCATAGCTGGCCTGCAAATCAAGAACTAGAATAGGGACAGTCAGGAATAACTCAATGGCTTGGATAATGTGCAAATCACTGCACATCTTGCTATTAGTATAGTTTATTTTCTCTCAGAATATTTGGAACATGAAAAATTTATCTTTAGCAAAACAGCCGATCTGACACTTTGCTGAGAGCAGAACTGGCTAGCTAGCTTATTGTAACACCCCTCCTCCCTTCACAGCTCACACACACATACACCCCCCACTCTATAATCATTTAAGTGGGATTATCATATCAAAACCCTTCATTATCTTTCATTGAATTCAGACCAAACACCTAATTTCGTATATTGTTCAAGGTCTCTCTGTAACATTGCTTACAATCCTCTATATTCACTTTTTAAATGTTTAGGTTATTTTCTTTTTCAATTTCCACTTCATTTCCCACTTTTACCCTTTCCTACCTTTTACTCAAAATGGACAGAATAAGAAGTAGTCTATCCTCACAGTAATGAGATCCTTCAAAATCCAGTCTTCTGGACAGATGGAAACCTGGTTGGAAATGAAACACAGCACATCTGGTAGAGCACAGAATGAATTAACATTGTGTAAATATGGAAAAGACTTACTGAAGCAACCACTCTCTTTTGTCTACACATGAATAGAAACCATACAGAATCAAGATGGTGTTATCACACCCCTTATCACAATGTAGTTTTAAAATATACTTTTCAATTAGTACAAAGCAGGCAGTTGGTACCAAGAATCTGCAAAAGTCCAAAGTTTTTAAGTTCACATTGAAATTAGAGCTATCTGCTTGCGATAAACAATTAAGGAAAGCAAAACAATAGGAAATACAGCTGGAAGCACCCCTGTTAACAACAGTGATTAATCATCTGTGAAAATGCTGCAGGAAGTTCATTATTTCCTAGTTCAAGTAAGCTGCACATCGTCTTTGTGCAGAAATGGAGAAGCTCAGTGCAGGTGCTATAAGCACTGCAGACTCATCGCTTGAGCTCTCTTCACCAGCCCTGACAAAATAGGCATTTTCCTCTTTAGCTTACTCACCTCAATTAAAATTCCATTTAGATCCAGTTTAGCACCATTTAACAGCTCTGGCTTGGCTTTGCTCATCTGTCTTTTTTCTCAGAGTGGGATTATATGTTGGTCTATAGCACGCTAACTCCATGAGAAATTCCCCACTTTTATCAAGATTTTAATTCTTGGCAATGAAGGCAAGGCTTAAGCTTCTTCTGGCATTACAGTAATGCTCTAATCAAACAAAGTAGGTGGATGATTTCACAATAATAAGGATATACTCAGTGTTTCATTGTATACACAGAGCGTCAGCCCATACAATTCTTTTTAACCACATAAACTGCACTCAGAAAGCCATATTGCAATACATATTGAATATTTAAAACAATATTGAATAACTGAGATAAATAGGACTTCTGTTTACATACAGAAAACCTCTTTCTTCAGCATGAAAAGTGATGGCCAAAAAGAGCAGAAAATTTTTCACTCCTGACCTTCTCTGAAGTATTGTTAAACTGGTGGATTGTGGAGGGTTTTTCTGCCATACTGCCATTGCCAGATAGGGCATGACTGCTCCATATACTGACTTTAAGGTGAATCCTGTTTTTTTTCTGTCTTGAAAAATCTATCTCATAGCAGAGAATTAAATCTCTTGTTGCCTTCTACACAATTTAGTAGAGAATGAATGCTACATCTTTATCAGATATCAGCATTTTTTTGTGATCAGTATCCAGATTCCAAAATGAAAATATTTTAAACATGTCTTTTGTCATTCATGTAAAGTGAACAATAACATCAATTCACAGTTGTCTCTTCTCCTTTGCTCTTAGTGTGCTTGCTTTATCTAATCAGCACTACAGACAACCTCAGCTCATTAGTGTTTTGCAGAATATAGTTTAAAAATACTAGAGCAGCACAGGCCACAAAACAGCTCTGAGTCTCATGAACAGCAAGGAACTTTCACAAGTATGTAGTGCTAATATGAATTCAGACAATTGCCACAGATGCTGTAAAATCAAGACCCAAAATAATTTTGAAATATAAACTACTTAATCAGCTATCTTCTCCAAATTTCATTCATTGTTTCTACCAATGAGGTATTCTTTTATTTTGCTTGTAACAGAAAGCGAACAAAAAAATTCTTGAGCAGTTCGATTTTGGTTATCATGGCCTAAACAGAGATCAGTTAAACTGAGGAAAAAGGAGCTCTGAAAGTAAGCAGATCTAAAATACAACATCTTTCATTGTTTTGCTAATGAAAACCCAAAACTTCCATTAGCCATCACAAGTTTTAAATAAGAAACTGGTAATTTAATAAAATTTGCTGATGAAACTCTGTTGATGTCTTGCCAGTATACCCAACCATCATGTCTGCAGGCATAGCAGTCCCAAAAGAACCTATCTCAAGCCAGATTTCTGGACTATTTTGGCACAGATAAGCTTCTGGTGTCAGCTGATGGATAACTCCTTCATAGCTATGAAATAAAGGCATGCTGCCATTTTTGTGCCATCAGCTTCTTGGTGTTACTGGCTCTGCTGTGAGCTGCTGCACCTCCCACCAAGGCTGATGGGAGGATGCAGCCAGGAAGGCCAATGGCATCCTGGGCTGCATCAAGAGAGGGGTGGCCAGCAGGAAGAGGGAGGGGATCGTCCCCCTCTACTCTGCCCTTGGAAGGCCTCACCTGGTGTGCTGTGTCCAGGCCTGGGGCCCCCAGTACAGAGGGGATGTGGAGCTGTTGAAGCAGGTCCAGAGGAGGGCCACCAAAATGATCAGAGGGCTGGAGCACCTCTCCTATGAGGAAAGGTTGAGGGAGTTGGGATTGTTCAGCTTGGAAAAGAGAAGGCTCCGGGGAGACCTCATTGCGGCCTTCCAATACTTGAAAGGAGCTTACAGGCAGGAGGGGGACCGACTTTTTACATGGGTGGGTAATGGTAGGACATGGGGGAATGGGCTAAAACTGAAAGAGGGGAGGTTTAGGTTGGTCATCAGGAAGAAATTCTTCCCTGAGAGAGTGGTGAGGTGCTGGAACAGGCTGCCCAGAGAAGCTGTGGCTGCCCCATCCCTGGCTGTGTTCAAGGCCAGGCTGGATGGGTTCCTGGGCAGTTTGATCTAGTGAGCTAGTGGCTGGCAGCCCTGTCCATGGCAGGGGGGTTGGAACTAGATGATCTCTGAGGTCCCTTCCAACACAAGCCATTTTATGATTCTATGATTCTATGCTGCAGCTCTGTGTTAGCCTTCAGTCACTCCAGTCACACAGTGCTATTCCAACTAAATGTTTTGTTTCCTGAAGAAATCATTTGCTGACACAGTCTTAGATTGTCCCTTGTTTTCAGACTACAGAGGGAAATGTTCCCTTTTTAGCTGAAACATTCAACTATAGTGCAATGTGAGTCACATTACAAGCATGTGAATGCCAGCCTGACAGCCTTCTACAATGAGACAACTGGCCTGGTGAGAGGATGAGCAGTGGATGTTGTTGATCTGAACTGGGTTTTGACACTCTCTCCTGGAGCATCTTCATTGACAAGTTGATGGAGTACAGGTGAGATAAGAGGACTGAGAACTGATTGAATCACTGGTCTCAAAATACCAGGATCAGCAACTCAAAATTCAGCTAGTGTCCTGCCATCAGTGATTTTCTCCAGAGGCTGATGTGGTGTTCAGTATCCTTGCACTTTAACATCTTCACTGGTGGAGTAAAGTGCTCCAACAGCAAGTTCACGCACACAATACAAAACTGAGAGGAGTGGCTGATGGAGTAGATTGGTGAGCTGTTCCTTCAGAGGGAACTGGACAGTGTGGATGAATGGGTTGTAACGGATCCCATGAAGTTCTAAAAAAGGAAATTAAATGATGTGCACCTGGTGAAGAGTTTTTGCACCAGGACATACTGGGTAGTAATTTACTGGAAAGCAGCTCTGCAGAGAAAGCCATGAGCATCCTGGTGGACATAGGCTGACTACTAGCCAGCAATGTACCTTTTGAACTGGTGAGACACATCTGGTGTTCTGGGCTCCGCAGTAATAGAGAGACATGGGCATATTAGAGAGAGCCCAGCACAGGGATATGGAGATCAACAGACTAGAGCATTGACACACAAGGAGAGGATGAGAGAGCTGGAGATGCTTTGTCTGGAGAAGAGAAGGCTCAGGGAGAACTTGTCCATGTGTACAAATATCCCATGCTCAGTGACAGATCAAGAATAACAGGCACAAACCAAAATATAAGAAACTCCATTAAAAAGAGGAAAAAAAATACTGTAAGTGTGGTCAAACACTAGAACAGAAAGGTTGTACAACCTCAGTTTGTGTAACAACTGGACATGTTCTTGGGCAATTGGCTCTAGGCAGCCCTATTTTGAGTAGTGGGATGCTAGCCTAGATGATCTCATTCCAACCTTAACCATTCTGTGTGATTCTCCAAATAAAGTCATTATTTCAAGCTTAAAAGAGGCAAGATGAAAGTGAGCTTCAATGAGTAGGACAAGAAGTCAGCCTATCGTTTGCTGATGACATCTGTTCAGAAGCCATTAAGTCAGCAAAACATTTCGAGAGATGGTTGTCTGGATCTAACAGTTAAAACTGTGAAAAGCTTAATTAAGCAATCATGATAAGACTAAGCCTAATAATCTTTAAAGTTTATTGCAAGACCCACACCTTAATCAAGATTTTACCACAAAGACAGGGCTAAAGCACACTTGTCTGTCTTGGACAGATGAAAGACTTGCAGAAAATGATGTGTGGAAGAACATGAAGGAAGAAATATGAAAAGATGCAGAATGAGAGAAATACCTTTTAGTCAGGGAAAGCAGTTAGAAGAGAACTTGTGAAATACCAGGCATTCTGTTTTACACTTAGATGCCACATCTATTAGCTCTATCATTATCTTGAAAAGCAGATCAATATACCTAATTATACTGAGAAAGAAATAGTTGTGGTTACGTTAGGTAATGTTCATGGAGACAGCTCCATTTCTTTGCTGCCAGGGCTCTGGGGCACAGGGAAACAGTAGTGAGTCTGCCCAGCCATTGTCCCCTCTGTCAGACACTTCCCAGGAAATCTCCTTCTTCCTCCGCCCATCACAGCACCATATGAAAATCAGCATCAGAATTCAGGAGAAATAAGGATGCATCCATTGGATTTGCTGTAGCATGGTTTTGTTCACTGTTCTCTGCTGGAATCAGATGATACAAAAATCTGCTACAATGTCTAGGGATCCATTTAGGGCTGGAATGCCTTTCCTTATTATTTAGCTGATCAGTTGTTGAAGGTATATGTGCTGAGTAAATGAAATGTCTGAATACAAACAGTTTAGGTATTTCCACCATAATTTTAATTCCTCAGGACCTCTATTTAGCAGTTTTCTACTCTAGAGGCAACTTGAAGTCTTTGTAAGTTTGTGATATTGTCATTCAACTTCCCTCAGAGCAACTGAACTCTACATATGAGCTTATCTAGATATGTAGCATGGATAAAAGGAGCAAGCATAGCAATGTTCAGGTTTTCCTCATTTATCTACCAAAACAAGTCTCATATTTACTCATTCTCAGGTTTCATCTGTTAGGTTTATGGTGCCCCTAATTTAGCCTGTTTTCCAGTGGTTAGAAAACCATGTTGGTGGTGAGGGAGAGTTTTCTGGGGGTGGCAGAGAAGATGTGGTTTAGACAGTGTAGGAAACTGAAATGAAGTCTTCCACATCCTGAATCCACCAGCCAACAAAGGCACTATGACCTTGCACTTCAGGTACGCTTATTGCCAAAAAAATAAAAATAAAAATAAAAATAAAAATAAAAATAAAGATTGACTTTCCATTCCAGGCATTTAGTTTGGTTATTAGAAACTAGATCCATACCACAAGGTAATACAATGCGCAATACCCCTTTGGGACATAGTCCTTGGCCTTTTAAGTTTTTGTAATGACAGTCCCCACCTTTTGAGATGCTGTACTTGACTGAAATTAGATGTGTGCAATCAGCTCAAGGGCTAGGTCATCAAAATCCCTTTTCTAGAATCAGACAGCATGTAATTTGTGAAGTGCCTCCTGAATGGGGATCAATTACTTTCATTTTGCTTTTATGGCCTTGTATTTGTTCACGTATGGATTGAGCCCATCCTTTATCATCCTTAAACAAAAAATTGGTTGTAGCAGTCAGCAAAATGTACAAGGCTTGTCCTAAGTGATAGTGCAAACATACATGCTCCTCAGGCCACCAAGTTGTTAAGTCTGTGTCAACTCTCAAATTATTATCTATTATCTTCAATTTAGTCTATGTCTAGACAGAGATTGGAAACAAAAGTATGTTTTTTGTTGTTGTTGTTGTTGTTTTTTTTCCATAGTTTCCTCCTTGTTCTAAAAGGAAAACACTTTTGCTATACAGCGGAGAGGGACAGGAAGGGAAGACACTGTTCTTCATAATGTCATTTTTCTTCAGAATGTCACATTTTTGGATATCCCCTCTGGGGCTGGTGAAGGCACAGTGAACTGAAAGGTTATTTAAAAGCAGAGGATTCTACAGCACACCGTATAAAGACTGGTTTTTCACAGGGAATGAATGACCTGCTGCTGAGGTTCGATTTCATGGAGTGTCAAACCTCTGGTGTAAAGGTGCTTTTCCATCACTTCAGATTCAAAAGAATCTTAGTATGAAAGATGAGAATGAGAGGACTAGCACGTTGTGTGGCAGCTGTGCAAGTGAGGGAAATGCTTTTGCTAGCAATAACACTTTCTTGTAAAAAAAAAAAAAAAAAGAAAAAAAAAGAAAAAAAAGAGAGAGAGAGCAAGAGAAAGAGAAAGAAAGAAAAAGAAAGAACAAAATCAGAAAAATCACCCCCAAAGATCATTTTGTGCATTTCTTAATTTAGATGAATTTCCTTTCTTTAAATTCATGGAGGTGTCGCTTGATCACAGGAGTGTGTTGGGGGAGAGAAGAGCCATGGTGACACTTCTGAGGAGTAGAGAACATTAACTAGTACTCCTGCAAAGCTTCCTGGGCTAATCACCATCCCAGATGTGAAACAAGAAGAGTCTAGTACAAATGGATCTTGGAATGCTTTCTGCTGTTCACTCAATGTTTTGGCTGGCTCACATGGTTTATAGGACTGTTCTCATTTCGTTTTGCCTAGAGATCTGTTTGGCTAGTGCATTGTGAGCAATGCAGAGACACAGAGCATGAGAAGGGAAGAATTAAAATTCTGTGACTAACAACAAAATTGAAATACTGACTTGAAGAAATGCACTTGAGATTTATACGGCCAACAGACATGTAAGGAGTTAAGACCTAACTTCTATTTCATTTTCTGGATGTTTTTCCTGGAGTTCGATCCAATTATCAGAGCATGTTCATGGATCTCAAGACTAGAGAGCTATATTCCTGCTGTGCCACTGATTCATTGTCTGAGTAGAGAGCAGCCTAATCAACTTTTTCTGTCTAGGTTGCCTGCTTGGGAAAAAGGATGATATAATTATTTCACTGAGACTTAAATTTTAGAAGATGGTCTGATATGCTCAAATTTAACACTATATATTAGTTCAGAGAATATGTTCTTCCTATTCTGCATGATAAACGCAAGTCCTAATTATCGGTGAATAATTCTCAGTCATTCTCCTCTTGCTGTCCCAAAACTAACACATGAATGAGGAATCCCAAAGCTGCATGAAAATATTGTGTGTCCCATACTAACACAGAATCATCTGAAGGCATTTGCATAGTTATGATAGATCTTATTTGTTTTGATACCAGCTTATAAAACACTTTCTGTTTCATGTGCATTTAATATGTGTGTTGCTTAGCTGGTCTTTCTTCTCACTTCACTGCAGTCTGTCTTTAACCGGGGGCTAAGCGGAGGTTTGCAGCCACAAGCCAGTTTTCCTGTTGAGGAGAAGCTTTCTCTCACTCATCTTTGCTGTGGCCTCTGTAACTTCAGTGCATTGTAGAAGGGCTATGTTTGTATGTTTCAACTACTCCTACCTGGAGAGGTTTCAGATCGAGAAATGCTTTGTAACATAAGCTCTTTACATCTGTTCTTCCAACACTCTAAGAACCATACATAAAATCATAGTATCAGGGTAAGTGGGGGGAAATGAGTGAACAAAGTACATCTAACTGTTAAAGAGAGGAAAATTTGAATGTTTAAACTACAGTAGAGGAGAAAATAGCCTTTCATCAAACAGAATTATCAGAGCATATCAGATTGCAGGATAAGAAAGGGTTAATGTGGAATATCAAGGGTAAGTCTATTACCAGTGCAGAAACAATGGTGAGAATATTTGGCCCAGAGTAGGGTAATATTAATGTTCTCTAGAACCAAACTCCAAACAAATTGCATAGTCCTGTCCTCAGTGGAAACCTATGCCTGAAAGATATCCAAAGGGTCCATGTGTTTCTACACATTGGAAACACTTGTAAAGTTTGCCATGCCAAGTATAATTGAATGGAGTCCAACTGAAACTGTAACAACAAAACCAGCAACAAGAGAGGTAATTTGTAATTTCTTTAAAACATTTGTAATTTATAATTTATTAAGCAAGCTCTGAATATATACTATCAAGATGGCTGCTTCCATGGCTGCTTCATATGTTAGGTTTCTGCAGCTTGTTTTCTTTGTTGTCATCACCCTATCTCCTGTGTATAAAGAGTTTCAGTATACATACCATGAAGTGTAACCAGACATTGTAAACACATTACGTAATACTCACAGGTCTGTAAATGGCTTCTAAGGCCATTGCTTTCATCCTTACCACATTCAACCAGATGCAGGACAGTAAGGAAACTCTTGATCTTACTTTCAAAAGTACATCTTCAGTCACAGTTTTTGCAGAAGAAAGAAACCATGATGCATATATATCAATATGTGTCAAGAAACACCCCTGACCTGGCGGTGGTTTTCTTGCATAGCACACTTCAAGTGGATGTGTGCGAAGCCTGGTCAGCTCTGCCTGGGCCTCATGTGGCCTGGAAGCTGGGCCACCACATTCATGTGGTGTTTACATGGAACAAAATTTTCTGTCTGCCAGTGAGCCTTGCTAACTCAGGGCCAGATCAACACATCCATACCTCCTTTGAGTCAACTCAGTGTATGACACAGTAGGATTATATTGTGTTGCTCTACTACAGCCAGACGTTGTTCATCACAGGGGCTTATGCAAACAATCTCGATGGCCTACCTTCTATTTTTGGTGAACCATGCTATTCTTTTCATGGAAAATATTTAAAAAAAAAAAAATTTTTTTTTTCCTATCCAATCTATGTATTTATTTTTGTGTTTAATTTTAGTCCTCTAGTACTCTCTTTTCAAGGGCTAAGGAGCTGAATCACTATTTTCTTGAGAGATCCTTGCAAGAAATTGGGTATAATAGCTTTTCAGTTTCTCTACTCTTTTTCTGAAAGTGCTATCAAATATAACTGGACAAATTATCCCTTGCTTTCCCCTAGCTGGCAGTGACATTTTAAAAGAAGGTGTTCACAAAGGATAGCCTTAGCCTGAGGAAGCTGGTTTCTCTCCAAGGAGTGAAAAGAGAGGGACCTCCTTCTTAAGGTGATACTAGTGGATGCCCACAGAAGAACCACTGACTGTAGACTGAAACCTGGAGAGTCTTTTATGTAGATGTTTAGCTGGCACTAGGCTTAACGACATGATTTTGACATTTACTCCCAGTGATGCAGGGACGAGAAATAGGCGCAATCAGCCAGAGGGAAGTTATGACTGAATGGAGAACCATTAAGGTGTGAAGCTGATACACACAGAGCCACCCCTTCTCCTTCTGTAGCACACAGAAGTGTGCTTCAGCACACGTAAATGAGATGTGGTACACACAGCTATAGGAAAGAAGCTAGGTCTGAAATATGACATGAACATATGTTTTAAACTGAGAGAGCAATGGCTAGGTGGTTGCTCATGTGCTACAAATTAGGGAAATTCCAGGGTAGCTCAAATCCACGCCACAGTTCAGTCCTAACTCTGAGCTGTAAGCAAAGATGTGAAGGGAGCAGAAAACATTTCGTATTTACTCCTGATGCTTTGTGGCAGGCAGAGACACATCTTGAGGTCTGACTTTCCTGGTTTATCAGGATTTCTATGTATTGGGATAGTATTTCTGTCTCTCACCACAAAATTAAAAAAAAAAAAAAATCTTTTGGGATTATATGAATCTAGTGCACACTGATGACCATGATAATTGTTCTCCATTCAGAAGAAATGTAAGAAGTAGTTAAATGCCTTTCAGAAACAAGATGGATGATACCGTGAAAGTCATCAATGAGTACAATCTGGCAGAACTTTGATGGCCTGCAGTTGGCTTACATGTGCACAGGTAAATGTGTATATGTATTTGTCAATAAAAATATTTATATTTCTACATCCAGAATTTCTGTGAAATTACGGTGTTTTTTTTTTTGTTGTTGTTGTTTAGTTTTTTGGTTTTTGGAAAGCTAAAAAATCATCTTAATCATTTTCAACAGGGGCTGAAAGCTGGAGTTATCCATTAAGTTTAAAATATATTTCAGGAACTACTATATTTTATTCACTGATGAATATCAAATCCTTTTATTTAAATATAAACATAGCTTCTAACTCTAGGATATAGCTTGATTGGAAAATTATCTTAAATAGATTGCTACAATCCAGAGACAGTATACTCATATGAATGGAAAAGTGTAAGAATGATAACACACAGAAGAAATAAAATAGTGAAGCTGTTTACATTTTAAGTACTATAAGAAAACAAACTCTTGGATTTGACATTTTAAGATTCTCATTTTCCTTTCATTTCATCACAGGCTCACCTCTTTCCAAGCTGGTCTCATACTCTGCCCTGCTTCATAGCCCAATCCAGGAGATGTTCTTTGGGCTGCATTCCACTGACTCACTTCTCTGTATTGTTAAAACAACCCAGTCCCACATTTTTCTTTATCCTGCCAACTTTTTTTGAACATATCTGGACTGGCCAGTATAGCTTCCTATTGCAAATAGGTGTATGGAAACACCAAATGTTCCCTTCCAGTGTTGCGCTTTTACATATGACACGAAGGCCATGCCTCACATCATTAAGCTACAGCAGCAGCATCTGTATTGTGATCTCTGTCAGACTCTGTAAATCCATTCATTTCACCTCTGACAGACAGTGAAGGTGGCTTAAATGGAGAGAGGCCAGAGTAGGAGAGCATGTGTGTGTACACTGACTCTGGAGAACTTTTAAAAATGCATGAATATATAGGAATCACTGCTGAATACTATCATGAGTTAGCAATGGTGTAAGTTACACATCATGTATCTGTTGGTCAGGAAACAGGTGTATGTGGGTGTAAGTGCCAGAGCTGTTTGACTTGCAGCAACTTGGCATTTAGTGGGAGTGCAATGTGAGTGTAACATACACTTCTAGATATGGAAGAAGGAATGGGGGGATGCAGCAAAGCAACCCGATAATCAAAGAGTTAAGC
>VXAV01010026.1:5986-23033 GCA_013399715.1 Alectura lathami | reverse complement strand
GAAACAAAGAAAGAAAGAAAGAAAGGAAGATAGAAAGAAAGAAAGAAAGAAGGAAAGAAAGAAAGAAAGAAAGAAAGAAAGAAAGAAAGAAAGAAAAGACTTCCTATTCAGATTGTATGTTTTTACTACAGTCAGGAAAGTAAAGTAGAGCTAGGAGGAAATTAGGATTCTCTGCAGGTAGTGTTAGGTTTGGAAGGCAGCAAGCACTTGCCCATGTCATTAGAGACTATATTTCTGCACTCCTTGAATCCTTTGGCAAAATTACATGTGGCAAGTGGAAGAACAGTGTCTTCTAAACACACAAATATCCTTTGGGAGGATTTTCCAAGATAATTCTTTGGAGTTCTCTTTTGCCTCATACTGCCTGGTGCTCCTGTTCTATCAGCAGAGTTTATGGAAGCTGGATAAAAAGTGTATTCTTATGGTCTGTAAGATGAATGTAAGAAAACCTGCTGTTATTGCAATAAACTCAATGCCCACAGATTTATTGGGAATGTTTTCATTACTGGAAGCACCAGCTATTCCTGTAACTCTCTGCTGCCAAGTTATTTAACCATATTCTGCTTTCAAGCACACATTACAGAATGGAATGTCATGTCTATACTCTTGCTGCTGGGATCAGTTCTTCATTTGTTATTGGATTGTATCATTTTACACATTGCCTTACATTAAGGGCAGTCTAGAATTTAGCTTCCCATGACTGTTGTTAATGGCTAAGCTTTGCAAAATCAAAGGGCTTACTTTAAAGTTTGCATTGAAGTCGTATCTAAACTAAAACCAGAAATAAATCATTACTCCAAGGAGAAAACACGAAAAAAAGACAAGAAGTTTTCATTGTTGCATCTCTCTTGGGAGTGATAGTATTTTTAGAAAGGACATGAGCAGAACTGTGCACTTGCTGCTGGAGTATTGTCTGTACATCACTGAGGAGCTGCATGGCAGCTGTGCAGACATATGAGTAAGGGAAATGTTCTGTTCATTAAGTTTTACATTGTACTAGACAGCCAGAGCTGAGCACAATATTCGATGGCAGTCCCAAAATTATTCTGATGCTTCATTCTGATGTAAGTAAGATACTTTAAACTGTGTTACTACTGCAATAAATATAACCACATTTATAAATCCTATTTCATGTTGGAATAAGTTAATTTATTACCTCTCATTTTAAAGAATTTTGAAAGTTTAACCTTTACTCCGTGTAATGCTTTGCTGTAAATCTGTATTCTAGACAAGACAAAAGGACAACAAAATACTTGGAAAAAATAGTAGTCTTGTGATTTTTACCTTTCTTCCTTGCTTTAAGCTTTATTTGTAGAGATTTGCCAAAAATGGAAATATCATTCATGACTGCTATTCACATTTCTCACAGATCTTCAGACGTTTCGTATTCAGATTTTGTGACCAAGATCTCTGTAATGCACAAAAAAACACTGCATATAAACATATCACGTATCAAGCAGAGATGGGTACTCAGTGCCAGATTTTCAACCATGGACATAGATCTTTTCACACAGAGTACTGTTAAAAGTGTAAAGAAAACCTGTCATTTTCTGTTGCCATGCATATAGGCATGGGCATATCTGACCACTCTCATTTCTGTATTTCTGTATTAGGCAAGGCATCACCAAGGGCAAGTCCTGCCTGACTCGATGTCCAGATGGAGATGAGTGACAACTGGTGTCCCTCAAGGGTCCGTTCTGGGACTGATGCTCTTCAATATCTTCATCAATGACATCAACAGCGGGATCGAGTGAACCCTCAGCAAGTTTGCGGATGACACCAAGCTGTGTGGCGAGGTCAACACACCAAGGGAATGGGATGCCATCCAGAAAGGCCTAGGCAGGCTGTAGCAGTGGGCCCAGGAGAGCCTGATGAACTTCAACAAAGCCAAGTGCAAGGTCTTGCACCTGGGTCACAGCAACACCCACTGTCAATACAAGCTGGGGGATGCAAGGATTGAACAGAGCCCTGCTGAAAGGGACTTTGGGGTACTGGTGGGTGACAAGCTGGACATGAGCCAGCAGTGTGCCCTCACAGCCCAGAAAGCCAATCGCATCCTGGGCTGCATCCAAAGAAGCGTGGCCAGCAGGGCAAGCGAGGTGATCCTGCCCCTCTGCTCTGCACTGGTGAGACCCCACCTGGAGCGCTGTGTCCAGATGGGGAGTCCTCAGCAGAGGAGAGACATGGACCTGTTGGAGCGCATCCAGGGCCACAAAAATGGTCCAAAGGATGGAACACTTCCCCCGTGAGAACAGGCTGAGAGAGTTGGGGCTGTTCAGTCTGGAGAAGAGAAGGGTCCGCAGATATATATCTAAACGGGGGCTACAAGAAAGAAGAGGACATTAGCAGGGCCTGTTGTGACAGGACTAGGGAAAATAGTTTCAAATTGAGAGAGGGGATTTAGCCTGGATGTAAGAAAAAAAAATTTACGTTAAGTGTGGTGAAGCACTGGCGCAGGTTGCCAATCCGTGGACACCTCCAAGGTCAGGCTGGACAGGGCTCTGAGCAACCTGATCTAGCTGCAGGTGTCCCTGTTCACTGCAGGGGAATTGGACTGGATGGCTTTTAAAGGTCCCTTCCAACACCAATGATTCTGTGATTCTATGGAAAATAAAATAAGATAAAATAAAATAAAATAAAATAGGATAAGCAAATAAATAGATAAAGAACAACATTCCCAAGCAGCTCAGTAGGCTGGTAGGGAGTCTACGAACAGAATTCAGGTGTGTCTGTTTCCAGTCTAAAGTCTTTTTCCCACTATCAAACTGGCCTCCAAATTCCCTGCAGATTTACTGGAGTTTTTCTAAACCAGATATCTTGAAATACTTGTGGTACATTTGGGAGACATTACTGTTGGCCATTAGATGGAAGACAAGAAGACAATAATTGCCGTCCCCGTGACACTAGGGAAAAAAAAAAAAAAAAACCTTCTAGACAGATCATTAAGTCTCCCAGCCACAGACATATTAAGAAACACAAATGAGTGTTCAGATAATGTAAGCGACTGTGTTTTAAATGTATAGATTTCATGAAGAATGGATGTAGACAGACAAAGAAAATGAGGCACAGTTATGAAGTCCAGTGTCTGACAGGTTTTCTTCAGAACCATAGAATCATAGAATCATAACAGTTGGAAAAGACCTCTAAGATTATCTGGTCCAACTGTCAAACTAACACCACTATGCCCACTAAAGTATGATATCTGCACATTTCTGAGGTTTTTCTCAGTTTCTATCTGCCTTGGATTGCTACATATTCAGAAAAATTGTTTGCACATTTTTGGTCAAGTGATATGGTTACTTTCCTTATAAATGAAATTCTTCATTACAGGGAGTTATAGTTCAGCCATTTTTTCCAAGGCTATAACGTGGCAAATATAATCTCAGTTTGGGAGTCACAATAAAAATAAAATTTTAAACAATTTGATATATTCTGATTAAGCAAATGTCAAGTGAACACAATAAAAATACTAAGAGAAGACAATGCTTTTTTAGCTCTGTATATTTATAAGTAGTCTAGACAAGGACAACCCCTTGAATTTACCCATGCTGCATAGTTCGGAGTTTTGTAGGCACTCTGAGCTATCAATGCCAAAAACAACAACAACAACAAAAAGAAGAACCAAAGAAGTGTGCTGGAGAGCTCTTGTATTTTTTTCAGAAGGTGTGGCTCAGCCTTTAATCTAAGATCTTACATATTTAAAAGTAAGCAGACATTCACAGAAACACAGAATCACAGAACTGTAGGAACATTGACAGTTCCCATTTTGTTTTCAGACAATAGGTTTTGTGTTAAAATATTTAGTGTAGTATTTAATATTAATGGGTAACAAGACTTTTTATAAACCATTGGAAATGATGTTTAAAACATTTGAATATCTGAGATGTCTTTCAAAAAATTGATCAGGAGAGCTGTTTGTTTGTCATGTAGTTTCCCACTTCTTGTGACCAATATATGTTAAGTTTTTGTTGTGAAACATACACATCTACTTTTCAGCTTTCCAAAGCATCTTACAGAAATGGCATCTTATTTGCCACAGCATGATCACAGTATACACAGAGTGTTTCACTTGGTTCTTAGTGATCTCAGACTTTCCCCAAACACCTAGAAATGTGTCATCCAGTGAACGGCCTGAGACCATCACAGCTAGAAATATTCCTGTCCTATAAATAGTTGGCTTGTTCCCAGCTGCACCAAGTAGATATCTCTTACCTGTAGCCAAATCAGCACAGTCCCGCAAAACATCTTTGTCTCTAAACAGGAGAGAAATTTATTTAATGGGTGAATTGACTGTTAGAAGCTGTGGATGCCCCATTCCTGGAGGTGTTCAAGGCCAGAATACATGCGGCTTTGAGCAACGTGATTTAATGGGTGGCAACCCAGCCCAGGGCAGGGGATTGGAACTGGATGGACTTTAAGCTTACTTCCAACCCAAACCATTCTATAATTCTGTTGTTCTATTATCCATAGGTAAAGTACCGATTCACAGATTTTCTGCAAAGTCTGAGCAGTGAAGATTGCTTAATGCAAGCCCAACATGAACAAAGAGGGAACTCCTTACACCCCTTATAAGACTCTAGTTTAACAAAATTTTGCCTAAGTCTTTTGCCTAATTTTTTAAGTTACTATGGCAGAATCAATTTCATTGACTAAGGTGATAGTTTCTTGGTCAGTACATCAGACAAGTAGAAAAGATGAAGAAAAACAGTGGGAAGATTCTTAAGTATAGCCAGGAAGATACATGTCCTCAAAGTGGCTCCGCCCTGGGATTTAGGAGCTTATACCATAGCTACCACTTAGGTGTTTCCACTGTTACCGTCTTTAATTTTTCCTGAAGGGATATAATGATTCCTTTTATTTAAAAACAAAAGTAAAACCCAAAAATATGAAAGAAGTTCACTAATTTCTTGAAAAGTAGAAATAGAAGGGATGGTAGGCTCTCCATTACACATCAGCTCAGTGATTAGAGCACTTACTCAACATAAGGGAGATCCAGATTCAATTTATTTCTCAGTCTGCAAGTTTTCTAACCACTATGGCTCTTTATGGTAGCTGAATTGTCAAATTTGAGGCAATGTGGGGCCCCCAATGCAAGAAGGACATCAAGCTGTTGGAGGGGGTCCAGAGGAGGGCCACAAAGATGATCAGAGGGCTGGAGCACCTCCCCTACGGGGACAGGCTGAGAGAGTTGGGATTGTTCAGCCTGGAGAAGAGAAGGCTCTGGGGAGACCTGATAGCAGCCTTCCAGTACCTGAAGGGGGCCTACAGAAGGGCTGGGGAGGGACTCTTTAGAAGGGCATGGAGCGATAGGACAAGAGGCAATGGCCATAAACTGGAAGAGGGAAGATTTAGACACTAGGAAGAAATTCTTTTCTGTGAGCGTGGTGAGACACTGGAACAGGTTGCCCAGAGAGGCTGTGGATGTCCCCTCCCTGGAAGTGTTCAAGACCATGCTGGATGGGGCTCTGAGCAACGTGGTCTAGTGGGAGGTGTCCCTGCCCACGGCAGAAGGGTTGGAGCTAGATGATCTTTAAGGTCCCTTCCAACCCAAACCATTCTATGATTCTATGATCTGTGGTAGGAGGGAACAATGTGCTCATCAAGCTGTGTGGGTGTGCTTCCACTGGCCATTGAGTGGTGACTGACTGGGCCAGGAAGACATAGAAGAAAGGGTTAGGATTACCCAGCATGGGGACTTGGGTTTCTGTCTGACAGTGCATGTCAGCCTCCCCTGTTCTGGAATTATTTATGTGACTTTTCCAATAGGCATGTGGTTTCCTATTGCACATCTGTCTGAAGAGCGGTTATGACGTAGCTCAAAGGACACTTTCAACTCAGCCAGTTTCTGTGGGTTAATAATTGCCACATATTCAGCCCAAACTCATTTTGTTGTGCCTGTAGTATTCAAAGAGTTTATATAAAGGCTGCTTCTTGCCTAACTATAAGAAATGCCATGTTAAGTAGCAACACTGAAAGAGTTATGTCTGTGTTTAATTATTTAGTTCCATATTTACTTTCTTTCTGTTATTAATTTTAGTACAAAGACTTTATTACATCTACACTGGCATGCAAAGAATTAACAGACATATGTAAATATTGTGTACTTGTCAGACTATACATAAGAATATGGAGTGAGTGGGAAATTAGACCATATAAAATTATCATATCACAAGAATTTTAATAGCGGATACCTAACAATCTGTTTCTACTGTTCATTTCACCTTGTGAATGTTTATTCAGGCTTGTAGAAATTTTGTTCAAAGTATGACTACTCTCATTCTGTAGCATTTTCTGTTCACTTTGCACTCAATTTATCCATGTAACTGAGTGTAAAAGGCACATCATTATCATTTTTCTTCTTTTTTGTTTGTTCTCTGAGCTTTCTGTCCTGAAGTAGTATTGATCAAATTGTAAGAGGACCAATTCTAAGAGGTTTTTTGAGCTGCTAGACCATCCACCAGGAAGAATAAAGAAAAAAGTTATTTACAAATTACTGTATTGATAACAAACAGAGAGGAGGGGCATTCAATATATCAAGTGATATTCCAAATGTAGCTAGACATTAATTCTTAAATGAACAACACTATATAGAATGTATGTATTTTTTTTAAAAAAATACATTTGTCATTAAATCAGAATTTAAAAAGTGAAGAAAGTAATATTTACAATGCATTTGAATTTAAGTTTTTCAGTTCTTCACCCTCTTATTTCTAAAGTTGTCAGATGACAACAGTATTAGGAGGAAAGTAAATGCATGAAAAAACAATACAGGCAATAAACTAAATATGAACAGTGGGAGGGGAAGAAAATTAATTTTCCAAGTTACTGTTTCATTAATCACAATATTATTGTTGGCTAATTCTAACTCCCATTCCCACTTATATCTAAAGATCTTCCACTGCTGCATGATTACTATAATACACGTTTTTTATAGTCTTGAAAAATGACTTCCTTTACTTTTTAAAGTCATGAATTATGGAAGTATTGCACTTCTTTCCTTAGTTTTGAAAGGTCATTTGTTTATTAGGTTTCTATTAAGATAGTACAAAACAATTAAACATGGTAACTCTTCTTAATATCTTTGCTCTATTTTCTTCCACAAATAATTTTTTCAATTACTGAAATAATCTAGTACTTTTCTTTGTTTTGTGGATACACTGTATTGTTAGAACTTCTTTGCCCAGCACCAAAAGCAGCAGATAAACATCCTGTTCTGTTGTAGGAATAGTACAGATACTCCTACGGAGCCTTCTCCCTGTTATCACCCAAACACTGCTGTTCAATGGGAGAAGAACTTAGTGAGGATTAATTTGCTCTGAACTGCTAACTATGCATTAGTAAGTGATAAGTAAAGCTGAGTCCTTGGTGCAAATCATGAAGCTGGGGAACACTGTCCTTCCAGTGACTCTTGGCTCTCCACCTGTTACTTGCCTTCCCTTCTCCTTAGGTGCATTTTCCCTCTTGAAAATTCTTGCTCTAAACTCTTCCAGCTACTTAGCTGCTAAATGGTGAGAAAGGAGAAAACTCACAAATAAATCAGTAAAATTTCTCTGCCAGCTTGTGTAATAATATGGACCTGTGATCTTCGTATTTCTTTTAAATAAAGTATGACTTTGCATGAGAGACTTCTTAATTTAGACAATATTTTTTCTTCCACACATTCCCTGCAGAATGAACAGCAAAGTCAAAGATCTATGAGTCAACCTGCTTATCCTGTAGTTAATCCAGCAATTAATTTATAATGCAATGCTCCTGGATTTTCTGCTGTAGTAGAAGGAAAATCACCCTTGTATTATGAGAGCAGAAGCTGTCAAAAGGCTTTTTGGGAAAGTGGAGAGAGGATTTTTAGAAGTCTTGGCTTTTAAAGCACTTTCAAAATATTTAAAAAATCTTTCCCTGCAAGATGTATTGTGAGATCTCTGTTGTGCAAAACATTGGGAAATACTCAGTTTAGTTCCTTGCAAAGAAGTTGGGAGTATGGATGTCTACCCTGTTTCTTTTAATTAAAAAAAAAAAAAAAAACAGGTTTTTGGCTTGGTACCTTATAGTGAACTGAGCCTCTTTGTAAAGTCTCTGTCATTTATATAGCTGTAATATGTTTTGCTTTGATAGAGTCACTTCAGATTTTACCAGTGTAAGGTAAAGGAGAATGCAATCCAGACAAAGAAAAAGCTAGTNAAAGAGTCCTTCTCTGCCTTGCTTATATGCATTCCAGAAGACCGAGTAGCACAAGTAGTTTTTCTATCCATTGAAAAACTCTTGTCCTGCACTCTTACACTGCATCTGTCTGAACGCACCTTAAGGGAGCCTCTTATGCAGATTAAATTATATCCCTGGCTATGACAAAGATAGCCTCAATACAGTTCTTGCTCCTATTGATATCAGCAGCCAACCAGACCTATCATCTATGTCTTCAGACAGAAACTCTTTGAAAGAAGTACTCTATCTCTGGCTAGCTCCAACAGCCTTGATGAATTACTCTCTGCCAATGTCTCCAGTGGGCATTCCCAATAAGTTGAAGTTAGTCTTGGGTACGGAAAGAGTGTTGTGGGATTGGGAAATGGTTAGTGGAATTAACCATAAATTAGCAGTATGCTTCTTGAGGTTTGGGTCCTGAGGGTCTTGGCTTAGTCCTTGCTAAGTATTTTGTCTGCTGCAAGAAACAGAAATACAAAGTTCCACTGGAGCAGAAGAGTTTGTGGTTTCTGTGGAGATGCGATTAGAAGGTGGTTAGGGTCTTCAGGAAGGATGGAAGAGGAGATGGTGAGTCCAGTCACTTCTCTCTCTTCCTAGTGGCAAGTCACAAGTGGAGCACAGTGAACGAATAATATTGTATACTTTGAACATTTAACAGACCCATAGAAATTCATACATTTCCTCAATTTAGTATGTTGTTTGATATTACATTTTTCCCCGCATATATATTTTATTTTGTAGATCCAGTGTAAATCAAATGATGTGTGTCACAAAGTTAATGGGATTTGATGTTCTTTAAATGGTCCATGGCTTTGGAATCTTGAGTTTTCTCTTCCATATTTGATGAGATTGTATGAAAGTATAAATTCCAGACAAAGCTGATCACAGAACTTCTCTTTTACCACCACAATTTGAAAATCTCAGAGAACTGAAATTTCTTTTCTGCCTATGGTTTAAAGTTGGTATGTCTGCATGGATGGTTACAGAAAGAGATGCAGACTGTTCCACATAGGGTGCAGATACAGTCTGGAAGATTTTCAGTTGTTAGCATGACCATCAAGCTTTAGAAGAGCAACATGCTTACTCAGTTGCACATGTTCAGAAGGAGATGGGTCATATTCATAAGGTGCTCTCCACCAGCCATCAGGCTATCCCATCTTCCAAAAATTTGTCCCTGATACTTTTACTGCTGGAGGGCAATTGTGTTTAGCCTCACCCACATAAATGACTTTTCTGTGAGACGGGAAGGCAGCCCTTTCAGAACTATTAAAAGTGGCAAATACATTTTCTATGTACAGATTTCATAAGGCCTGAGAAGACACTTGGTTAATGAGACCAAAACTATATGGTCATTCAAATACTTTTACTACAAAATAAAGTAAAATAATTAGTAGCCCATTATTGTGGAGGCAAATGGATAGAGATAGAGGTGATCTCTTTTAAAAACTTATGTGATCTATCAAGTAAACTCTAGCTAAGAATTTAACATACCTAAATTCTGTTTCTCATATTTTTGCCTATGTTATCTGTGTCCCTCTCATCATCCCTGAAAACAGAAAAGAAGGAAGGAGCTCTTGACACCTCTGAGTTATCTTGTTTGTCTAAATGGAATTTTCTATATAATCTATCTATCTATATAACTAACATTATTTAGATATATACTAGCAAGGTTTGTTTCAAGCACTAAATTTTCATCTTAAAATATACTTTAGCACAACCATAAGGAGATATATATCTTAATAAGAACAATATTTAGTTGGAAGCATCAAGAGCAAGAACAAATTCCAGCATAGAAGATCTGTGTTAGAGCAGACAAGGCTTTCATCCAAACCATGCCTCTTAAACTTATGAATTAAATGTTATGGGTTTGAACATATTATTCTTCTTGCATTATTACACTTACTTCCTTTGTCAAACATCAGGGAAGACAAATCTACTGAAGCCAAGCAGGGAAAGCAGACTGGCTTTCTGCCCCCTCCAACTGTAATATTCTCTGCACTCACATCCTCAGATACTCATGTTTCTTTGACCTTTATTAAATAATTTGTGAGCACGACCCAGTCCCACTGTCGTCAGCGTTAAAACGTCTTCTGACTGCAGCAGAGCCAGGATTTTCACGCTAATGCTTTGCTCTGCATTAAGATGAAAAATGCTGTCTTGCTGGTATGAAGTCAGCAAGTCATCTGGACACCCGGATGCTGCCTGCTGCTCACGCGTGAAGCGCTGCATACGGGTCTGGAAAAGGTTTTTTTGTCTCCTCTTGGCGGATTACACAACCCACTGAGAGTCAGTAAGTGTCAAGTTTTGAGCTATGGGCTAGACAACATTGCCCAATAACCACAATTATAGTTTCCAAAATCTGTTGTTCCTCATTTGTAAATCACAGTGATTCCTCTTAGGTGATACCAAGCATGCCTGCACAAGCCATCACAGAACAACTTCTGGGCAGTACGTCCGGGACAGTCTGCCTTTTTATAGCATTTGCCAAACATCTGATCCTAACTCAATGAGAGGGGTCCCTACCCATTTGACGTGTGCTTTTGTAGTAGGCTTTGGGGTTGGATTTACAAAAACACGAGTCCATTTCCTGTGACACTAAGTGCTGCACCTCACTGAGAGCACATGGGATGCAAGTCCTCAAGGTGACAGAGCTCACTGGTCATCAATGTGACCCACAAGAAGCCTGATAGCCCCCAGCAAATATCAAGATGTTCTCAGGAGGAATCCCAAGGCTGCCACTCAGCCCACCCACTCCGAGCACATTTGTCTCCAGCAAGGCCCCCTGCTCTGGCAGCAGCTGTGGCCTGTGCGTCTCTGGAGCAGACAGAGTGAGCAGGCTGCACAGTGATGGCTCTGGGCAGGCATCCTCCTGAGAGAGGTGGGGAGTATCCTACCCTGAACGTCATTCCCTCCAGCACGAGCCTGAGAGGCTCCGGCAGTGTGGGAATTGAGTGTTTCCAAAAATATAACACAAAGATCTAAGAAACAGCGTGTGAAGGCAGCATTCCAGGCCCAGATACTTGGGGCGGGCTCCAAAACATCGTAGGGTGAGAAGGGTGTGGAGTTGCCCTGGCCACCTGTCCCTCGTGGAGATCAAGACATATGATGATGGCTTATGCCAGCTGTTGTTTTCCCTCTTCTGCTGCTGGCTGAATATCCTCATGCCTGGACTAACCTCAAACTGCCACTGTTGTGCCACTGCCCTCGTTATTTCTCACCCTTCACAGTCTCACAGAAAAATGGTGCTCTGATTGGGCTCTGAATTCCTCCAAGTATTACATCCCTAACATAAATATTTCTCCTTTACTCCCCTGTCCCTGTTACTTTGAGTCTTTGCAGACATGTAAGCCTGGCAATAGAAAGGCAGAGCAGAGGAGGTGGGGGAGTGGAGGAGCATAAAAAGAGGATCACATAGTCTTTCTGTTTCTTATCCCGTACTTTCTACTTTCTGAAATGTGTCCCTTTTGAGAAGCAGTTTAACTCCTGTGACAGCTAGAGCATTGTATTACAGCCATACTCACTCCACTATGATTTTTTTTTTTTTTTAGTATATATATCACAACAAAACTTTTAGAAATATCACAGGAAAGAAAAGCTGGAAATGAACTTGTAGTCAGAATATGCTTAAAACACAGCAGCTGCTCTCACTGCTGGTGTATAACTCTCCATGATCAGGTTCTTAGATATTGTTTTTAAAATGGTCTAAGCTCTTTTAACTTTTCACGGAGTGGTGGCCAGAGCCTTAAGTTCAGCTCCGGATTACTCCAGGATCTTAGATACTACAGTTCAATATTTCAATGACTTTGCGGCACAGTGCAAATTCTCTCATGACGTGCTGAAATAGCCTGCTTTCTTCCCCCTTGAAGCACTCTAATGGTGTGCTGACCTGGTACAAAGTATTTAACTCCATTGCAATAGAGTGATGAATACCTCCTCCTACCAAACTCTGATAACCTGTTGCAAAGGTCTAGGATTTTTATAATCTCCTGCTGATAGTCAAATACTTGAAAACATTTGTTATTTTGCATGCTTGATAAATATATAATAATACACAACAGATGTCAATACTCTGCAGTACTATTTTTAAAGGAACTGATTAAAAACTGCTTTCATTTAAAAACATGTTGGACATGGAACTGTCCATCTAAAATAAGACTCAGCAGTCATCATCCTATTGACTGTGTCTAAGTTTACAAATCACATCAGCCAGTTAGTTAAAGCAGGAGAGGAGAATGAGGCTTGTTGCACAGCTCTACTGGAGCATGGGAGTGGGTTCCAGGCCCCTTCTTTCTTTCTAGAGAAGATTGAAAACTGCTTCCATGTCTATATGGTTTTATGCATTTTTCTTAATTCCAAAATGTGATTATAGCCTAAGCAATGATCTTCCAATTTGTCACACTGGGATGTTATGCTATCTCCATGATTTCTATGGCTTGGAAATCATTAGTTCCTCTGCTAGCATGAATAGGTTGTGCTTACCTGGCTAGCAGCACTTGCTAACTGAATGCCCGAGATCTAAACAGCGCTGCCGTGTAAAGTTAATTGATTATAAATATTTTGAAATCATGCTGCATAGTCTGGGTATATAGAAGTTATGGTAGCTGAATTTCAGGCATACTTTATATGCACAAATGTGTGCCTCATTCACATGCACGTTTCTGGCAATTACATAGATTTGCTGGTTATGCATGTTCAAAGGATTGATCTGACTGCTGCAGTTCAAGTCGAAAACTAAATCACCACTGGCTTAATTGGACATAGCATATTTAAGATAAACACATTGTTAAGTAACCATTATGAATAAAGTAATCTTTGGAAGATGAGGCTACAGCTTTTTAAAACTCAACTCCTATTATGAGTGTTTATAGTTTAGTCACAGAAATAAATCTAGTTCATGCATGTGATTCTTGTCCATCTTATAGAAGCTGTTTAAGTTTGTTTTGCTTTTTTTCTTCCATATGATACTTTCATATTTAGAAACTCATTAAAAGGATTTAAAAGTTTTTGAAGTTAAGAGCTGCGGACCTGGCTTGCTCTAGGCATGGCTACTCTACAGATAAAGAGGTTGTTCTTACTTCACAGTGACTCTTATCACAGGAGGGAAAAAAAAAAAAAAAAAAAAGGGAAAAAACCNNNNAAAGTGGAAAGACCAGAAAACATCCTGCTGCTCATTTCCTGACAAGCCTAAATGATAATCAGAACTACCCAGTTTTTTTTTTTTTTGCAGGAAATGAAGGAAGAGAACCCTTTTCATCCTCCTTTGTGGAAGGAATATCTTGGTTTTCTTCTTTCCAGAGAATACATGCCTGCCTTGACTGAGACCCAGCTTTTTACACATTCCCTGTCTTATCGCTGTTAACTCTTTCAGTCCATTCTAATGTCAGAAGCATTTTTCTGCTTGCAGTTTCAGCATTAGTTTCCTCCACATTACCTTGGTCTTTACTGTTCACCTTCTGCATGTGCTATGGCTGTCTGTCCCAGAAATTTTTATTAATACCTTCTATACTTTGCAAAAATATATTTTTTGTAAAGGGTTTGTGATATATTTTAAATCCATAACTGCCCATCCACCAGCTATGATATTAACCAGAGTTAGAGAAACAAAGGCAAATACAGCAACACTCATGAACAGAAAGAATGTGAATTTCAGAACTTTCTTCCAGAAGTAAAATGAATATTTTCTCCACCCATTTTTCAAAATGTGTTTCCTTAATTTCATTTACAATGGGTTTACAGCCAGTGAGAATATTCAGAAACCAAAACAGGAATTAGACACAGAAGTGTCAGAAAGAAAAATGTTAGGGTTGTGCTGAGATATTACCTGGACTATGCAATTCCTCAGAAAGCCTATATGGGTCCTTTAGCAATCAAATGCATATTTGCATGTGGAAGCACAGGTTTTGTGGAAGAAGTATTAGAGCAAGTACACCCATTCAGAGGTAATCTGGGTCACAGAAGAGAGGATGTCAGGTTTTCTATTTCATTTTAAACCTAACTTCTGTAATAACAGATATGATCAGCTAGAAAAAGCACCTAGAAATTTATATAAATGAGTAGAAACATTCTACCCTCTCTGCTTTTGCCAAAAAAAATTGCAAAGTCGTGGAATTGTAGGTGGCTCTACTATTTATGCATTTCTAGAATACACACTGATATATACCCTGACAAGTCACACATTTCTTCTATCTGTCTATAATCCCGTTATTCTATCAATCAACCTCTTTTTTTTTTTTTTTTTTTTTTCCCTTTTTTTGCTTTGANTTTTTTTTTTTTTTTTCCCCTGTCCCTTCATTTGTGAAAGTGATTATACTGAGAGCTGGAAAAACAGGGAACTTTGAAAGTTTGTAAGAAACTAGAATAAACTGCATTTGAAAATCTGGGAAAGTCAGGAGAACATGCAACATATTTTCCCTTGATAAAATTGTGAAAAGCACAAAAGTACTCTTGAGACATATGTGTTTCCTTCTGCTGAGTGACAGCCTTAAGGACAGTACATGTGAGAGAGTTTTAGAGGTAAAAATATTTTTTCTTTTAACTGAGTAGCAGAGAATCAGGGGTGTTTGAAGCACATGTAAATTTACAGTACAGTCTTTGTCTTTCTGTATTATTCTCTCCCTTCTATCTCCTGTGCATGGGTGCTTTTTGCCTTTTGTCTAACTCTCTCTTCAGAGCCCAGAACAACCCTCAGAACAGAAGTAAAGATATAAGGCAGAGGGGTTTGTGGAATTATAATAAACACAAAGACCTGTGTGAAAGGATCTCCCAGAAGTCTATGGATATTTTATATGTGTTAATTGTATTCCCCCAGGTGCCCTCAAAACACACATTTAGCATCAACTTCTTCTACTGGCAGTGTTGCATTGAAGAGAATCGCATACTTGCATATCTGGGTTTTCATCATGGTGATGCAGTTTTCTAAGCTAATTAATAATTCTGCTGAGCAAGACACTAAAATATACATCAACTTGCTTGCGTATCATTACAATGAAAAAGAACAATAAGTCTAATTAGCAGAACAGGAGGAAAGAAAGCAAACAAACACATTCACAAAAAAAAAAAAAAAAAAATTGATATGTGATCCAGACCATGTGAAGATGGTGGGGGCAATTGCCTCTGATTCCATTCATGGCTTCTGTTGCCACAGATTTCACTGAGCACCCACTTAGCGGAAGGGCACAGCCATGATTCTGACAGGCAATGAGACAGAGACCAAGGTCTACCAAACATGGTTTTGACTGAGTGAGAAGGACACTGACTGGTGTTGAAAGCTGTTGGTGGCTTGGAGTGGTGCAGGCCTCAGGCTGCTAGGGTGGTCAGAAAACTTTGTGGGAGCTAATGCAGAGGATAAATGTTATATATTGTCACAAACCAGGAAGGATGCTGTGTTGAAAATAAAGTTTATATTCATTTAAATATTTGTGAACTTGTTCAATCAGATGGCGGGAAGAAATACACATTAAACATGTCATTAGTGGCTTGAAATCTTGAAAAAGATAAGAGCAAAATCACTTTCATTGGAAAAAGAACACTTCAGATTAAAGATGCAGAGGAGAATAAGTGAAAAGACTGGATGGGATGCTGAAGGTGCCTGTTTTAGGAAGGCAAACATGACAATTCCAAAAAAAAAAAAAATAGCAATGGAGCTATACTAAGAAAAATAAGATCAGGAGGTAGAAGATGGTAGATTCAAGAAATGGTTTTGGAAAAGGCAGGAAGTTATGGCACATTCATAAAAGCCATCAGACAAAGCTGGATGTATTGAATTAAAGGATCTATTGTTATTCAGTTCTCTTTGGCAATAATTCTTTGATATTTGTTTATGGGAAGGACTTTGTTGAACTGAAAATTGGCATTCTGGATCCAGTGAGACATAGTAGCAGAGCAGATGCCATGAACAGAATTTCGTATTTGAGTGCAAATAATCACTTGCTAATAAACACTTCCAAATGTGAGTGCAGCATTGTGGGCTTCTGTATCTGTAGTCAGAGCAATTTGTACAAAAATAACCCTAAAACGATTCAAAGGACTTTTGGAAATTAAGTTCATAAATGTGCCCCTTTGCGCTTGTGTCTGGAACTGCACGTCATGCTCTGCTGTTATTTCATGAACACAGTACTGCTTAAAGAGGAACGTGAACTCTTTGTCCAGAGAAAATAAATGAATTTTTTGTATAGATTTAATAAAAATACAGAATAATAAATTGTCTTAGTAAATCTAGAAATTACATTTGCAGTTTCCAAAACCTCTTTAGTAATCTTAGTTGGCTGTTTTCCATCCTCTAGCCTCAAATCAAAAAGATTAAAATAAATGGTTCAGAAAGAAATAGAAAAAGTTTTGAGGTACTGACCAAAACCAGGCGACAAAACATCTCGGAGCAGCTTTATCTGCTGGTGGGTACTTGCTCAGTTCAGTAGTCACATGATTCACACATTGGTTCATGTTTTTTTCCAGAAATAGAATCAATAGAGAACAGACAAACCCGCAGTTGCCAGTTTGTACAGTCTTGTGGTTTTTCTTGAGGGCTCCAGGCTTGCACAGGTCTACCAGATAATGAAGACAAACTATTTCAGTTCCTGTGTGACCATATGCTGCTCTGCTGGGTTCTAGTTATCAAATAAGTGCACAGAAAAATAAGTGGTGGTTGAAACTGTCTAGCTTAAGTCTACATCAGGAAAAAAAAATGTTATTTAAGAGCCACCTTTACATTTGCAGCAATAGTCTACTTGGTACGTATTTCACTAATCTCTTGCAATTTATGTTAAAAGCCTTTTAACAGAAATTCGATATGTTTAAACCTTTATAAGTGTATCATACCACAGTATTAGATGTATGGTAGTAAATCCTATGTTCT
>VXAV01010024.1:85732-101521 GCA_013399715.1 Alectura lathami | reverse complement strand
CCGGCCGCAGCGCCCCCGGCGGCCCGGAGGAACGCGGGGCCCCGCTCCGCGCCCGCCGTTAGCGAGCATCCACCGCGACGCAGCTTTCTCCTCGTTATAATCAACAGCTTCAGAAAGTAATCCAGTAGAATCCAGTGCATTTATTTCTTCCAAGGGCTGAAGGGATGCTTCAGCTCTGGATGGTAACACATACAAATTAATGGTTGCAAGTTTAATGACAATCAGTACTAGAAGCAAATTACTGCATGAAACTCATAGAAAAATGCTCTGTTCCTGAAAAAGAAGAAAAACAAGCATTCCAAATGAAGGCCTCATGGAAGCAAGCATACCCCTGTGGGAGTTGGGAACTAGTCAGTCAGCTCTGGGTGGAGGCAGCTGGACTACGAGCCCTCATTCTTTCTACAAGCACCTAGTTGGGCTGGAGTTAACGTTACAGAGCCAAGGGAGCTGGGGAATATACACATCCCGAGCTAGGAGCACACTCCTTGGCTCACTGCTCAGAGTGTACAGCTGCTATTCTACACATCAGGTAAAGGAATCCCATTCTGGGCTACCCATGGTGTGACAACACCAGCTAAGGAATAAAGGTACTGATAATGCTACCCCCTTGTGCAAGTATTAGTTGTCCAAGTGCAGATTACATAAATCTGGAGTTGTGTTAGCACTGCAACAAGGGCAAGACAAGAGCAGCCTCCCTGCCCCATTTTTCCCCAGGTTGCATTAACAGTGTCTTACAGAGACCTGCTATGCTCCACAAGAGAAAGCAAACAGCGTGGTATTGGGACTTGAGCTTCTGTAGTCTCACTTCTTTAAATCGAGATGAGCTCAGCATGAACATGCTTAGAAATGGAGACAGCTTATGGCTGCTTGTGTGGGGCTGGCAGGAATGCCAGAACCTTCTAGCTACAATCACTACGGCAAGACATGCTGCTTGTCTGACCATGGGGGTGGCTGCCTCAGTACGCTGCCCTCAGGCACTGACCAAAGCTCTCCCAGGATTACTAAGTGCTGTGGTATGCGCTCGCTTCTGTTTGTATTCAGAACATACAAAGTTGACAACTTAAAGCTTTATTGGAGGTTGCAGTAATATAAACAAGTACTGAAGTTAGTCAATGTCCATTTCAGGAAGCTTCTTCTCTGTGGCCGCCGGGGCAGCTGCAGCACTCGGCTCCGCTGTCGGGGACCCATTGTTGTCATCGCCCTGGCCATCCACTGGTCCATTCGGTTCGGTCGGTTTCTGCTCCTCCTTTGGGAGTTCAACTTTGGGTTTTGGTTTTGTGACTATAGGATTACAAATACTTGTCAGTTCCTAGGAAACAGAAATAAAGGTACAGTTAGAAATCTTCAGCTATTGCACTTTGTTTGCCCCATCCAATTTTGAATCCTCTGAAGTTGAGGGCAGATGTCCCCTAGCACATGCTTAACAAATCAACAGCCAGTCACTGTCTACTGCAGATCTCACCTCAGCCTTCCCCTAGGCACACAACTACATCAGGAAAAAGAATCACAGAAAGAGTGAGTGGTGCAAGAGACTTACTTTAGTTTTAGCTTGTATGTCTTTAGCTTTTATAACTGGGTCCAAAGTAAGACTTCTCTTGTTCTGCAGATTAAGCTTGTTATTCATCCACTCCATTGCTTCATTCGCACTCTTCTCCACTTTTGCTACATCTGCTTCATCTAGATGGTCATACTGCTCATCCTGAAACAGAGCAGCAGTAGCTGTGCAAATAATTACTTTGAACATCTAATTGCACATTAGAACTTTTAGCTGCAAAAGAGAGGCTTAGCCAGAAGGCTGTTCTGATGAGCAGAGCAATTAACCAACCACACACAGCTCCAGTCAGGAAACTGAAGTTGTGCTGCTGGTTACTCTCCCCTCTGAGGGGAGGGCATCAAGATAGATTAAAAAAAAAAAATCACTTTCAAGCCAACACCCACTTCTGAAAACATAGTAGACTGAGAACTCAGAAGCTGGACAGGAGTTTGCACGAGCTTTTTGTTTAGCTTACTTTAAATTCAAAACAGGTTTACAGAGTTTCTGGCAAGCACAAGGAAGTGCTGTGTAGGAATTACCTTTGCTTTGAATGCGTCGACAGTTTTCATGTACTGCTGGATGTGCTTCCCTAAGTCCTCGAACGCTTTTGGCCTTTCCTCTGATTCTTGAAATCTCACCTGAATAGGCTGGCCCAAGGTCTGAAGGAGTAAAACAAAGACATCCAGCATCACAAGATGGTGCCACAAGATTTGGCAGGACACCGCAACATTTCCAAACTCCCTGGAACTCTTCCCTTCACTTACAGAAGGGCTGACTCCCCTTCAGGCCTGTGTTCTTACAGGCCTGTTGGAGGTCTGCTCCTTATGGAGTCAGGGAACAAATTCAGTCGTTTGTAAGCACTAATCTAGGAATGAGCAGTTCTACGATAGCTCCCCACCTGAACTGGTTTCTCAGGGTTCAGTAAGTTCTGGCTGGAATGCAAGAACCACTTACCTTCAGTTCTGTTAATTTATCAATGTAAACTTGTTTGGGTTGGTCTTCACCATCCTCATAAAGCCAGTTTTCTGTATCTTCCAGCTTCAGTGTGAAGCTATTCCGATCCTGCAGCAATCCACACCACAGTTACATTTGAAACTGTTCATGCAGCTCCAGCAACAAACAGAAGCTGCCCTCTCCAGGGCAGCTCAGTGGGAGAGCAGGCCTAACCAAGAGCCATCTACGACCAACAGGGTTTAGGATCAGCACTGTCACAGACAAGCCTGTTTTCCTGACCTTTTGCACATCACCATATGATGGAGCCTGAACACAGAGTGAAAGCTGCCTTCAAAGGTGCCACGAACCTCACCGCGTCCCAGCCTTCGTGGTGACGCGGATCGTGCCTAGGCACCGTGGGCACCCTGCCGGCAAAGCCACCGCAACAGTCAGTGAGACCTGGCCAGGAGTTCGGAGGGATTCACCTGACTGCATGTGGCCATCTGCCTTGGAGCGACATCAGTTACACAACCAGGCTCGCTCAGCACGCCAGGGAAAGATACCTCACATCACAGGACCTTCGCATGACCTGCTCTGGTACCACTTGGTCATGCAAATCCCACCTTTGTGAGATTTTTCTTTCCTAGGTGGTTCTTTTATTTTTATTCTTAAACCATTCCTAAAAATGGACAAAGAGCTAAAATAGAACAGGTTGCCTTCAAATGAAGGATCAAGGTCCTCGTCTGTGCCAGTTCAAGTATGTCTGCTCTGACAGGAACTTCAACTGCTGCCAGTGTTCTGGAGAAGAGCAGTGTGTTCTGGGTACCATCCACTTGGTCCACACTCAGGTTACAAGGATGTTTATTCAAGTTTAAAAGCAAATTTCAACATTTAAAAGCCAAGTCTAAGTAAACCTAAGTAAACACTCTCTGTGATACAGTCAGAGGTTACTAGAATGCAATTGTTCACTGAACCAGTGTACTACAAAACTACTACTTACCTCTTCACTAACAAATTTCTCATAAATACCACAGAGTTTGTCTCTCATGTCATACACATACTCCTCCACTGCATTCTTGGCATCATTCCTCTCCTTCTCCAGCTTATCCTGCATTATCATTTTACCCTGTGGACAAGTTGACAGATGAGTTGGCTAAAAAAGCTAATTATCAACACACCTGTCAAAGAGTTACATTTGACTAAAGATTCTGAAGTACTGTGGATGACAGAACTCTCCTAGACAGAGTACATGAACAGAAACCAACTCCAGTTTGCTGCTGGTGGCACATCCAGCGTGGCACAGAACAGCCTCAGCTGAAGGATCACCCGCCCTGATGGCAGCAGCCAAACAACTTGTAACCATAGCTGATGCTCTGAGCTAGCATCCCTGCAGAGCGCCCTCAGCAGGGATTACAGCACTCAGGAGGAATATTTTGGCTCCATGGGGCACTGCTGTTCATTTTCATTCTTCTTTTCCCTGGGCACCATAAACATTTAGCCACCCTTAAACTCCAAGGCTCCCCACAGATTCACTAGTGACTTTTTTTTTGTAAGCTCAGACAATTATGAGTTACCTCATTCTCAATGAACAAGTTCAGCATGTCCTTCCCTATCTGCCACACCAGCTGGTTCTCAATGGGAAGGTCCACTGTCGTGGTCTTTACTTTTGCCTTCTTGGCCTGGGGTGGTTGATCTACTTTCTTATCCTTTGAGTCAGCTTGAGAAGTCTGCATTGAACGAAGACATTCCAAGTAGAGAACAGCACCAGTTAGTTCAAGCTGAGCATTTAAGGCTGATAACAGAGAAAGTTATTACCGAGTACATCAGCATCACATCATCATTCTTACACTTCAGTAGCTGAAGGGGCCAGAGACGATCCCACTGGTGGCCTTCACTAAGCACACGGGCTACATTCGTGGGGGTGATGCCCCCACCCTGCTCCTAGCCCTTCCAGTACACAGGTTACTGAAAGCTAGATGGTTTCTTCCATGGAGAGTTCAATACTTGACCACTGGCAGCTCTGCGATAGGCTGTGCTACCTGCATATTATTAAAGCTTCAGTCACACCACAGACTACAAGTACTTCTAATACAAGTTTAGCTTCCAGAGCTATGACAGAGGTCGTGGATGACAGGCTCACACTACACATTCTAAATCCTCTAGAAGAATCGTGTAAGAAGGTTTTTAGGTTTTCATTTTACCTCCATTTCTTCAGACTCTGCCTTATTTTCAGCTTGGACCTGCTGTTGCTCTTCAGTCTTCTGTTGCTCCTCCTGGTCTACTTGCATCTTCTGAAATTAATAAAAAGACTCAGTTCAGCATATTAATGCACACGCAGATCACTGCTTCAGTTCATCACTCTACCTGCATCAAAAGTCCTTCAGGTAAAACAAAAGACAGAACAAAAAGGAGGGCCTCAAGGGGTGAGTTCCAAGCTTCCAGTCTTTGCTCAGCCAATTAACAGCTCACCCCGAGCATGAGCAAGGATTTCATCTACACCTCAGTTCTGACTTCAAGAGATCCTCCACAGGTGTGACATACTTAGTTGCTAGACAGATCTACTTAATCCTTTTACAAGTCCTAGAACCTTTCAGAACTTGGCAAACTGAGCTTTGTAACAAGTCCTCAGAGCAGCCCACAGCAGAGTCCATTACCTCTTCCTCTTTTGCATGCTGGTCTGTTTCCATGGGCTCTTCATTCTCATCAGATTTATGAACCTCCACTAAAGATGCACTGGAAACACTGAAGATCCCGTGGATATTCACTCTAACCTTGACTTTCACTTTTGAACTGGATCCATCTGTTTGAGGAGTGACCTTCTGAACCAAGAAGTGAGCTAAACAAAGAAAACAAATCCATCACAACACGAAGGAAATCCTGGCTATTGCAGGCAACAGATCACTGCAGCGCACCCATACCAAATTCTATTAGGTGCTGTCTGTGATGTGATGTAATAGTGGAATTACTTGCACCAGAGATTGCATAGTTCTGAGTATGCCCCTTTCAGGCTGGCTTCAACACCAGTACTCCCTACATTTGGGGCATCTGTCCATAAACTCCACATTACTCCACTCATTCTACTGTAGATCCACGACTTTGGAAATTGTTCCTACAGGACTTGTAGCAGACCGCAGTTTCCAGACTCCAATCGGGAGTCTGGGAAGATGTACAAGATCAGTGAAGTTTAAAGCCATAGAAGGGCCTTAAATACCTATGGCAGGATCTGGGTAAGGCAGTTCCTTGGGAGAGCTGTAGTACGCCTCGAGAGTAAAAGGCTCCTTCCTGTAGAACGTGAGGACCTTCGAAAACGGAGCAGCATGGTTCTTGGGAAAGACTTCACAGTCACTGTAAAAGAAGAGCACTTACTGGCATGTGGCATGACATTTTGGTAACATTCACATAAAACATTTCTAGATATTCTTTACATCTGAGAAGAATTTAAGAAGTGCCACAAGAATCTGATCTTGTACATAGAAGAGCAATAGCAATGTAGAAGTGCTAAGCTGCCATTCTTGTTTTTTGCTGCTGCCACCAACTTTGAACTATCAAGACTGGAGTTGTTAGACAGGTGCTGTTTAGATCTTCTACTGTTATCAGTTTTAAGCTGTATGTAATCATACAAGGAAACAAAACTATTTTTTACCTTAACCCTTCTTCTGCTGGTGAATTCCATCGCAAAGAAATAGGATATGGTATCAAGTCTGTGATAGAAATTTCTCTCACTTTGAACGCCGGGGATAAAATAGCACACTGGAAAAAAAAAGTTCCATTACAAACATTCAGGCTGCAGGTGAACAGGAATTTAACTCAGCAAGTAGCTACTTAAGCTGCTTAACATGTAGGACTACGGTGAGACAGTACCAGTTGGTTTGGGTTCCCCCCCCTTCAAAAGGGGGCAATAACCCTATCTCTTTTACACTGATTCCATTCCAAGAGCTGGTTTGTGCCACTGATGGGACAGATGAGCATCCATTAAGCATTCGGAGAGGAAAATGAGGTGATCACAGCAAAATTAAGGTGCAAATGATGGCAGCACTAAGAACTGCAGAGTATTTGCTACTGCTTAAGCCATTCAGTGACTGGTTTGAGCTCAGGACAGATTTCCGCTAGCAAGAACCCAAGCTTTCATCTCCCTCCAACTCATTAAGGAATTGCCACAGGACAGATTCCAGTCACCCTGTAAAGGAGCTTGTATTTAACTTAACTCAGGCCCCCCCCAAAGACACCTAGGGAAGGAAGTCATCACAGGACTGCTGCCAGCCTACCAGTTCCCAGCCACAGCTGAAGCAAAGCCCAGGCTTCACCTCAGGCTGCACTGCCCACTGACCTGGCTCAGACAGGCAGCACAACAGGGATCGCTCAGAGCTGCTGTTCTCATTCCACCAGCCACCTTCCTGAAGGTTATTTGGTTCCATTCTATGGCAAACACGAAGTGTGTCTCATGCTACCTATCAACTTCAGCTCAAGGATTTACAGATTTCACAGCCACAGCACACAGCACTCGTACCTGCAGCGCACAGCCCCGTGCGACGGCCTCGTCTGCGTTCAGAGTTGTACTGACTTCTTTGCCAAAAAATTTACTGATCTTCTCTTTTACAGCTGGGATTCTTGTTGTACCGCCAACTATTTCTACTGCATAAATATCCTCCTTCTTTAACTCTAGAAAGGAGTCAGACATTAGTTTTTATTGACTCAGCTGTTGTAAGTGAATGCGCCAACATTGTGAACCAAGTTGCACCAGAGCAGCTATTATTTTAAGCTTGTTCTAAACAGTAAGAATTTCAGATCTTAGCTTGTGTGAAAGAGCTTTAGAAAGCTTAAAACAGCTCAGCCAGAAAAGGTTAGCTGTGCTAACCAGCCTGCCCAAGCTCTGCAGCAGCCGGGACAGTCTGTACTGAGGATGTCCCCCTTCTACACAGGGAACACCGCGCACACACTTACTGGCCTGCTCCAGCACGCTGCGAAGGGGTGCTTCTACTCTTGCAAGGAGTCCGTCACACATCTCTAGGAATTTACTTCTGTTGGAAAACAAATACAACTGTTACTTGCTTATGCAAATTTTGGAATGCTGCAGTACACCCTTCTCCTCAACCCTGGTTTTGCACTCCAGGATGTTATACCAGACACACTTGGCTCTGATCATCTAGGCACACCTACCAACTCCACAGCTCTTCCTCTTCACTCAAAGCCACTGGCCAGTCTCTAAAGACCATCATTTGAGCAGCACCCCTGCACAAGCTCTTCTTACACTTCCCTCCACCCCTAGACACTGGTACTTCATAGCTTCCTTCCTGAAGGAAGCAACTTGAAATACCCCCACCCCTACAGCTACCTCAGAGGAGGTACACACATCACCTGTTCATTGTTCCAGAGACATCTATGTCATTCATGAAACACTCAATGTTCAGTGGGAGATCAGAAGCATTAGCACTCATCAGCTTTTTCAGTTTTTCACATTCCTGGTACAGCCTCAGCAATGCACGGATCTTGGACTTGATGTCTAGTTTATATTTCTTCCCAAATTCCTCACAGAAGTATTCCACTAACACTTCATCAAATTTCCTGCCTCCAAGTGTTGTGTCAAATGCTGTCGCAAGAACCTTAAAATAAAAAGAACCCTTCAGTAACAGTACAATCAATCATTACCTGAGTGAAATTAATTAGCAGTTAATGTCAAACCATTTGTTTCTGACACAGCCCAGCTTTAAGTCATCACATTGCAGATCAATACATTGGTGCAGCCACAACCCAGGTCCATTACAGTCCATCTACATTCCACCTGTGCCATCATCAGGAAGGAGGCTTTAGATGAGCCTTGTCTGCAAGCCTAACCCACTTCCAAAGAACAAAACTGCGCCCCATACTCAGCACTTATTTCCCAAAACTGGTAACAGGAGTTAGCCAGCCTCTTGTGCTCCGGGGCAATCCAAGGAGCAAGTACATCGCTAACAACTGATGCTTTGCGTTGACTGCAGCTGCAGAAGTAGTTGCACATGTCCTTAAAGCCTACCAAACCTAAACCAAGGCTTACCTATGACTTTTGTAGCTGGCATTAGACATCTGTTCAAAATGCTACTGGAGAAACAACCATCCTCAACTGATCAATTCTAGCAGCAACTTTCCAAAAGAAGTTGAGAAGATCTGGTAAGGCTTAGCACCACCATCTGCTCAGTAACCTGCAGCAGACCAGAATTCCCAAACTCTGCTTAGCCGCTGTGCCCGTTTGAATCACACCCCAGTTTATCACTGCATGCCACAGAGGGGTGGAACATGCTTCCACTAAGCTAAAAACAAGGAAGTGTTAACTCCTGCAAATCAGTGCTCATTTCTGGTGAGGGAATTACCTGCAGCCCACTCAGCTCCACTCATTCTACTCTTTAAACACTGAGCTTGACACCTTTTCTGACTAGGTTCAGTTTCTACGCTGCTGCTAACTGCCCTGCTGTCCAGCACTGCTTACACTCTAAAGCATCCCTTCAATACTTCTGTTTCCAACAAGGTTAGAACAAACTAGGTTAAGGTTCCTCCCAAGAGGAAACAGAACTATAGCAAAACCAACGTTTTCATAGATGTTGCCTTCTCATTTCAGTTCTCCATGCTCTAGTTTTCTGTACTTCTCTCACTAAAGGAAAGCCACTAGGGCTGTAGAAATAGAGATTGTAAAAAAGCTAACTAAAACACATTGCTGAACAGTAGTGCTTTGGCACTACTTGCACCAACTTGCTTAGCTTCCATCTGCAGCCTCAAGTCACTACGAACAGTTCTCTTTCACATGAGCACCAGTGACTCACTGACCACACTTCCACCATTCCAGGTGTCTGATGCTAGATTTCGTGACTGGGGAGTTTTTTTTGAGAGCAGCATCCACTCAAGTCACAATTTCTGAACAAACTGAATCCAAGCCTTTTGTGCTCTGCCGAGGTGTACCAATCAATGCATGTTTGCTTCCTCTATGTATCATTCTAAAAGCTCTCATTCCCTGCCCTACTTTTAATTCCAAATTTTTACCTCCAAATGCAATTTTAAAACTATAGTTTGAGCTGTCTGGACATGCTTGAGTAAAGATAGGCAAGCTTGCCTGGCACATTCACCAGTGTGTACATGAATCATTCCCATGGGTACTGAAGTAGATGCAGAACAGATTGCTTACTTTCAGTTTGCCTTTGTTGAACGCACAAATAGAAACCTGGTATGCAGAATGCCCCATGTCCACAAACACAACATTCCGTGGCTTCTCTTCTGAGGCAGGCAGGTCTTGCTTATAGATTCCATACGCAAGGGCAACTGGACAGAAACACAAACCAGCGTAATGAGGGCACCCAGCTCCGCAGCGCCTTTCAGCATTAAACAGCATGCACCTTCCATCTTTGTCACGTTACAGAAGCCCCTTGTTAAATGAAACACCAATGCTAAAGCAACATGGGAGAACACTAAGCAGTATCAGCCCCTCCTAGAAGAGATGAACTCCAGGAACATCCTTATGTCACTGATGCAAAGAGAAATGGGCTTAGAATACTCGATGGTCAGCGGTAATTCTGGAAGGTATGGATCAGTGACAATTAGAAACACTTTTACCAAATAAAACTGCAGTTTTAAGTGAGTCAAGGGAAAGAAAGCAAGGCATTACCTGCGGTCGTTTCATTTATTAGTCTGAGGCAGTTGAGACCAGCAATCTGCGTAGCATCCATCACAGACCTCCTTTCTGCATCTGTGTAGAAACAGGGGACCTGCAAGAAGATCAGATGGCCAACATTTGAGGAGTCATCCAAAGCAAAGAGTGGTGCAAGAAGTGTAGAGAACTACAGAGACAGCTGCTCCCCTTCGCCCCCCGCACCCTTCCAGTGCGGTATGCATTTCAGGTGCAACAGAGAAAAAGACAGACAATGCTATGCAGAGACAAAATGCTGTGAACATCCTATTCACTCTCATGAGCTGCTCATCTCAGGAGCAGAGAAACAGAACGAGGAACAGGCATCACGGATTCATTCTACTCGACAACACAAATGAAGGCGCTTTGTCCTCAGAGAAGGCCAGCTTCAGGATGCGAGGGTCAGACTTCAGCAGAGAAGACAGAGCCATGCATTCAGGTTTCAGGGGTATTCCACTGCTGTTGCCAACAGCCTTTTCACTTTATGCTACCGTGTGCAAGAAAACTTCTCGCATACTTACAGAAACAACACAGTCAACTACAGGCTTCTTCAGGGCATTCTCAGCAGTCTCTTTTAACTTGGTGAGAAGCATTCCAGTCACCTGTTCAATGGTAAAGTTTCTTTCTTCCTCCATATACATGACCTTGAAATAAAAAATTGTATGCACACATCACACTACAGTAGGAACCATGTACTACAGGCATGAAAAACACATGCAAGGAACTGTCCCCACTGGAAGTAAGCTTCAAAGTAATGCAGCTCTGCACAACCCCCTCCTCTGCTACAGACAGCAAGCCAAAGACCATACGCAGATACCGGAATATGCATCTGAGAATTCATACATAATGCCGCAGCTCTTGGAATTTTGACTGCTAGACAATGCCTAGGGCACCTTCCTCCCTAGCGCTCTGCTATGGCTAAAATCCAAATCAGGAGGTCAGGCACTGCTCAAGTCTACTTGTTCTCAGCCATGTCACCTGACATGCTGGGTTCACATCTCTCCGAGGATCTGGGCAGCAGCTAGATCAGTACACTGCTCATGGATCTGCCTTCCAAATTCACCACAGAGTGAAAAAACAGTTTTTTAAAAAAAAAAATCACTGCTAAAATAGTTTGCATGGGACTGGCTTTGCAAGGAAGAATGTGAAACTGAGCAAAATGAGTCCCACCTAACACCTGGGAAGACCACCTGCTTCATTAGCCTTTTACTTAAGATTTTCTAGTCACAGGAGAACAAACCACAGGCAGCAGATTCAAAACACAGAGATAAAGGAAACGTATCACTTTCCTCCTCTGGCACTTCTTCAAATACTCCGGACTCACCTTGATGCCAGTCGAGCCTGTTGGCAGCTGCACAAGTTCATAGGCAAGGCTTGTTTTTTCAGCTTGAACAAAGGGATCTGAGAATGCACGACCATGAAATCTTTTAAAACTTTGTACTGTATTCTTTGCATTTGAAATAACCTAGAGGAAAAGAAATCTTTAATACTACTTGTCAGGGGAACATCTGAATTTCAAACAGAAGACTATACAGAATTTTGATCTTGTTCTTCCCTTGCTGAGAACTTTCATTTTTATCTTAGTGGTATCGGGGCAGATGCTAGAAGGCAATTTCCCCCGACCTCTCAGGTAGCCTACAGAAATCGGAGATTTAATACACAAGGTACGCCTGAAACCTGAGCCAAGTCCTTAGCGCCCAGTTCTCAGAGCGTACCTGTAGGACACGGTGTCTGTCTCCGTTCCCCCCTTTGCTACCACCCTGCCTTCACTGCACTGCAGAGCCAGAAAGCCTCAGACATTTCGGTTGTAGTTCAACCGTGAGAAGCCAAGCAGCTATATACACTCATCCTCAGGTTTCCCCCTTTCCAAGGGTGTGCACTTCACAGAATTGTACAGAACCACATAATTAAGAGCTCCCCTAACACACACAGTGTGACCAGCTAAGGCAGGATGAAAGGTCACTGGCCCTTTAGAGCTGACATTCGTAACCCCACAAGTATCAGTTTTGGATTTTCTTGTGACAATTTTATTATGTACAAGCCTTAGATTCTCACCTAAGATAAGAAAGCAGCATTTCCAGCTGAACAGATGAATTAAGTTTGTTACAGCCAGACACTCCAGAAGCCAGCTCAGAGACATTTTAAGCCCCACTGATCAGAAACGCACTGTGTAAACCTGATATTCAGGTACTGTAGGTGCTTTTACCCCAACTGCACGCTCACCTGGCTTTTAGCTGCAGCACCAATCGAGCGGTTCTTGGGTCCAAAGGCGATGCACGACCTACAGTGAGGAGAAAGATCCTGTCAGTGCCTGGCAGAGCCGCACCAGACACTGGCGCTGACAGTGGCATCAGTCACCCATCCCAGCGGGGACACGGAGCCTAGTCTGTGAGCTCCAGGAAGGTACAGGCCCTCTGCGACCTCTCACAACAGCACTGCTCCTACAGCCAGGGCAGGTGTGAAACCTGAAGTAGCAACAGCAGCAGTAACTGGGTCAACACTCCATCTCAGCCATCAGCTGTGTACCGAGGCCAGTCAAGGACGAGCTGACAGCTAACAGTACAGGAAGCATTCATCTGGCCAGAAGAAACACACAGGCTAAATATTAGGAGATTACTCCTACACATCTGTACCAAATGCTAATCAAGCTTTTCATTTTTAAAGCAAACCCTTCAACTGCAGGAAGAAAAAAGCTGCAGAGAGACTGGTACCTATGAGTTACTTTTCTTTCAGCAATTGCAGATGGAATTAAGTATTATAATTTAGCTCAAGCTCTACTTAGAGCTTGCAGTTCCCTGGGAAAAATCCTCTTTTTGGAGAAATCCCTTACCCTCCTAAACTTCTCAGTTTACATATTCAAACTGTGTAGCCCTAAAATTAAATCAACTCTTTTCCACCTTGCCCTCTAGTCCAAGCTGCTCATACTAGTGAGGTAGGTGCTGAGGACAAGCTACTATCAGCCAAACAGATCGTTCTTGTTAACGCACATTAAAATGGACCTGCTCCACAGAGATCAGCTTGAGAGCCTGCTTCACAGCAGGGTTATGCCACAGGGCTGCCCCCCAAAAACTTCAGCTCAGCCCAAGGTTAAGAACTGGTCAAAAACAGAACGGAAGGCTAGACTGAGATAATTATTTTTAATATCTAATCCCACTGTATTAACAGCATAGCAGATGAAATAAGCCCCCCCCCCCCAAAGCCCATGTTGCAACCACATTAACATTTCAGGAATAAATCTTTGGAAGTAATTATTCAAGGATTAGTTAATGAAGAGCGAGTCACTGGTGCTATGGAGACATTGAGGCCCATGCTGAAGGGGGGCTGCAGGGCATACTGCTGGGAGCTAGTTACTAATTTACTCTGCTCTCCAGAAAGAAATTAAGGCACAAACATGAATTGGTGCCTCTCTCCTGGAAAAACACCCTGCTACTAAATACAAGCCACCAGCCCTCATTCACCACACCACCACTAATTTATTTAGAACTGTCAGAGTAAAACCTCAAGGTAGAAATTTGGCTCAAGAAAAGGATACAGCACAGTGACTAAGTATGCAGACTTGTGACTGTAAACTGGGAATAAGAATTTAAAACTCAAGTGCCAATACCCTCCTTCAACATCCAGCTGGCCCTGGGGAAGGGCTGCACCTGGAGCAGGAGGGACCCAGTTCCCCCTCGCCCCCAGCCCTGCCCCTCACCCCGGAGCCCGCAGGCCGATGCACCCACAGGTCAGCGAGGGAGGGAGGGACTTCTGCCCACCTCCCTCCCCAGTCAGCTCGGAGGAACCAGGGTTAGCTCATTAAATACAAATCACACTATTAATTACACAGTGTACTGGAAGTTGAGTAACTCAGCACAGCGTTTTCACTGGATGCAATCCCAGTGGAGGTCAGCCCCGATGAAGCACTTCAGAGCCCCGACCCTCCTCATCACACCAGGAGTTACCTGCGGGCATCTCACACCTGCCCCCACCCCTCAGCCCACCCACTTCCCTGGAAGACATCCGCAGCCTGGCCTCACGCTCCCCCGCGCCGAAGCACGGCGCTGGCTCCCCAGGATCAGTTACCACCGCTCCGTGTAACTTGAGCACCCTCACCCTTCTGTGCAGCAGGAAACCGGCCTAATCCCCCCCGCTCCATTTATTTCCAGCTTTCTCTCTACCACTTGTGCTTGAATACAGCGTTCTTGACGTGGACAATTGTTCTGCACCATTTTTGGACAGACAAGTTCATAATGCACAGGATTCTGGAAGATGTCACATGCAGAGCTGGAAGCACATTCAATGACAATGCCATCTGCGCCACCGAACCGCGAGCACGGTGCGTTCAGCGGGATCTGTTTTATCACTACACACTTGCAACAAGTTGCGTCTGCCAACCCTTCCCGAAACTCAGGTCTCACTGCAGAAGCCATAAAGCGCTGCTTAACCTTGACCATGAAGGAGTTCTTGAGGAAATGGCCCAACACCTCGCATGACTGCCCCCAGAGCTCACCGTTCAGAGCCAGGCCTTCTGGTCACAAGAGGGACAGCTACAGTCATTAAGGACATTTTAGTACAGATGTGTACGCTCACAATTGTTCTCTGCATTCCCTCAGGGTTGGGTATAAGAAGTTTTGAGAATACTTGAAGATTGAGTGCTGTTAAAAACCTGCCACTTTCAGTATGACAATTTTTCCAGTTGCACATGGGTTCTTCATAACCCAGTTATTTCCTGAGAGACGCATGTGTCAGACAACATTCTGCATCACTCATTTCCCTTCAATGAGTGGAAATTTGCAGTCTTATCTCGAGTTACCTAAGCAGCACCTCAGCTGCCTGAGGACTCCATACACACAGCTATTAGAAGGCAGCTTTGAAATGCTTTGCATGAAATACTGCCCTAACACATCCACACATACCCCCACACTGCTGAAAACACGTCAGAGGCAGTAGTCCTCACTCTAGCACATGTAGGGAATTAGAAGTGATCTTCTCCTTTTATTCACTGCTTGAGACAGCAAGAAGCAAACAGAGCTGAGGTGTCTAATGAGAAGCAAGGTCATTTTATGCTCATCTTTCTAATATGAGAGTAAGGAAACCAAGACAAGGCAACTGCCTCACCAAGAAGGCCGCTTATTTTGGTAGGCTTCAAATAAAACTATGCTACAGCACAGAGCAGGCTGCAGAGGACGGGTAAGGGGGCTTTCCAAGCAGCTCCCCTCCAGGCTGGATGCACTGGAAGCTCCACTTCCACCATTATGACTCACTCTCAGAATAATTTCACTTCTCACTCTTTTCTTAGGAGGTTTCTGACTAAAACAAGCAATCCACACTCTTTGGAAACGCATCAGGAGGCCTCTGTGTGTGTGCGCAGAGCCAGAGCAGCCTGGCAGCACCCAGAGCTCAGCCCCCGGTCCCTCACGGCAGGTCTGGGGTCTGGCCCTGCCCCTCCTCGCTTCACCCCTCCTCACCGCCCTCCGCATTTAGGGCCAGGTCCGCCAGGGGAGTTAAAGGACGACCCCAACGCTCGAAAAGAAGGCAAGTTTTCGGAGAACCGGGACAGGGCAGAGAAGCAGCACAGGGGCCGTTCCGAAGGAGGGCTGCCGAGCAGCCTCGCCAGGCCCTGCTCAGAGCCCAGGGGCACACGGGCCATGCCGGCGGGGCTGCCCAGCGGCCCCCCCAGGCCCTGCCCGGCTCG
>VXAV01010024.1:64186-75581 GCA_013399715.1 Alectura lathami | reverse complement strand
CCAGCGCTGGCGACGCGCGGGGAGCGCGGCCGAGCTGCTGCCGCCGGGGCTCGGGGTCCGCGCCCGGTTTTGTAGTATAATTTATTTCCTATTTTCCAGTGGAAAGTAACTTGGGGCTTCAGAGCACTTTGGAATACTTGTTCCTTTAAGTTGCTGTTTTGCATACGTCAAGGAGTGGCTTCTTACGTTTCTAAGTCTTTATCTGCTGGAGCAGTACGTGCTGAGTTGTGCGTTTGCCAGTCTTGGCTTTTAGGCTGTGGTCACAGGTCTGCGTTAAAAGATTGCCGTCCTCTCCTGCCTTTCATTACTGTTGCAACTCGTTGTAGGATATTTATAGGTCTGTAGCTGCTGAGCTGTTTTGATCTGTTTCCCTGGTAATTACTTACTTCCTTCTTAGGGCTTGATCTTATCACTTTAGCTTGCAGAGAGTTGTCTGCCCTAGTCATGTTAATAGCGTTAAAGCCCTGGAATTAGGAGTTCTGTTATTGTTGCTTTGAACTTCCATCCTCTGCCTGTGGAGACAGGTCTGGGCTGGGCGATACAAANNNAAAAAAAAAAAAAAAAAAAAAAAAAAGAGTGAATGCTTTTCTGTGTTGATTAAGGAGAGCGTGTCCTCGTTCTGCCCATGTGCAGCTCTGGTGGCAGGGCTAGAAGTCCGAGGCAAGACAAAGCAAACCGTTCTGAAGACCTTAGTTGTTGCTGTCGGTTTGTTTTTGTTGTTTGCTACCAGAAATACTGCGTCCCAGTGAAGTCTGAGGTAATAGCGCAGTGCAGGCAGGAAGTCTGCTGGGTCTTACAGTGCTGCTTTAAGTCAGTATTTCTGAGGCTCGGCTGTGAGGCCAGGTGAACTTCGAATTGAAGGAGAGACGGGTGCTCAGAACAAGATCCCGTTTGATCCCGGGGGTGGTTGGTGGGTCGGGGCGGGGGTACGGCGGTGTCAGTAGTTCGGTGTTTGCTGCTCCAGCAGAAGGCTCTATTCCAGCTGAAGCTCTGGAGCAGAGGAACGATGTCTGTTTGTCCTTCTACAAATAGTTGCTGTGAGAATATTTTGATAACTGAACAGCAGGTTCACCAGAATTCTGTGCGTGTTTGACGTTGCTGTTCTTGTCCTGCTTTGAGAGGCGTAACAGCTGAGGCACCCGTGAACGTCAGTCTGCTTTGTCCATAACCACACGTTGCCAAGACTCTGTGCGCTAAAGAAAACTCCTGTTTTTTCAATAGGTAGAACAGACTTGGAATCAGTCACTTAAGCAATTCTGCATTTTTATAGGGAGGCAAACAAGCAGCATGTAAGATGTCAGAAATGTTTGGAGTTTGGACATTGGACGTATGAATGTACGGGGAAGAGAAAGTACCTGCACAGACCTTCAAGGACCGCTCAGTTAGCAAAAATCCTTAAAGAAAAAGAGAAGCAACTGTTGCTGCAGCAAAGGTGAGAGCGGCGGAATGAGGGTGGGCGGCTCATCGATGCAGGGGTGATTGGGGTGGGGGTGGCTGGTGTTCTGGACCGTTTCCTGTTGTCTTTTCTTCCAGACTCTGATGCTTGTTTACTACTCAAACTGTTCCGTATGTGAGGTGGCATGTACACTCAGATATCACACGAAATTGAAGTGTTCATTAACACCTGCTTGTTTGAAATAGGCAAAAAAAAAAAAAAAAAAAAAGTTTTGAGTGCATCTGAAACAAAAAATGAAGTGTACTAAACTGAAGTTGGTATACCTGGAGGCTTTCTGTGATGGAGTGCTGTTTCCTGGATCCCTGAGTTCCTCGGTTTCATATGTTGATGTGCTACTCCAAGCAGTTTGCGTGAAGAATAGATGTATATAGAAGAGAGGAGCAGTTCTTTAACTTCTGCTTGGTGTGTTGTTAGACTGTGCAGACTTAAAATCCGGATATCGCTTCAGGGTGGATCGGGGCCACCTGCACAGACACACACAGCTCCTGTGCTGCTCTGTGGGAGCTGTAGGCTTGCAGCAGGTGAGTGCTGGGCTGCCGGGTGCCCTCAGCTCTCTCTGCTCCTTAAAGCATAAGGTGAAGCAACGCCTTCTGTCACGGCCGCTTGCAGCTGAGTATTTTGGCTGTAGGTCCTAGGTGCTCCCAGGGTGTGAGTTACAGAAGAGCTTTCACCCCTTTTGCCCTGTTACTTCCCTGGGGACGGGGTGGGTGGTGGCCTCTGTCAGAGATCTGGTTTGCCTTCCTCAGCTGTGTCAGCTGAGACAGGAACACGGGTCAGTGCTGAAATCCTGACTGAAGTGGAAGCCCTGTCTTGTGTTAGGAGTACGAGAAAATATTTGATTTAGAAATAAATCCTGACCCAGTGACTGACGGAAGCAGCTCTAATCCTCTAGCAGTGTAGATGAGCACTAAGCACTTAGGGTCTAACACTTGCTTCCTTTGGAGTCAGCTGGGAAGACCACCCCTACTCTGAACTAAAAGCAGGATGCCTGCGTTTTTTGGTTGTGGTTCTGCAGGCAGAGAGGGCGTGGTGCCGCAGGGGAGCCAGCCCCGCATGGCGTCAGCTCCGCTCCGCCAAGGGCCGGGCTGGGAGCGTGGCCCACGGCGGAGCGCTAGGGGGCGGCCAGGGCTGGGTGCTGCGGGAGCGCAGCCGTGGGTGCTGGGTGGCACTGCCCCTGGCGGCCCGTGGCGTGCAGCCTCACCGATGGAAGCGTGAGCAGCGTTCGGTGGTGCAGGAGGGGTTATGCTATGGTTCAACGTCTGCAGGTCAGTGGGTCCTCCTCCCCTCTGCAGGGTTTTGTGAGGGATGTGGAGAACTCTGCTGTGTAATCACTGTCATGTTTTCATACCAGTTTTGTATAAGTAAAGACTTTTATGAAAGTGTGAAAGAAAGTACAGCTTCCTCACATACCAGTGGTACATTAAGCACGTAATTATGTGGTGGGGTGTGTGCTGTCTTCTGACAGTGGGCTGTGGAAAGGATGCAACCGGTAAACTTGACTGAAATGCTTTAGAAATAAAAAATAAAATACGAAGTTGAAGACTGGTAAAAATCTCTTAAAGTGATTTGGTAAAAGAAACTTTGTTCTTTGGAATTTACTACTAAAACCTTCTGTGAGTGTACGAACACGTGGGCATCTGAAAGACAACTAACTGGAAGGATCAGTGTAGATTGCTTTGTGTCTTTTGTACCTGAGAGAAATACACAATGAAAGCTACGCACTAATTTCATCTTCTAATCCTTTGTTCCAGTAAATTAAGTTATTGCTAAATATGGGTGCATATAACCTTTTGTTATATCCTTATCCCCTCTGTTTTCCTGTCCCATTGTCATCTGTATAATACAGAGAAAAAAATAAAGACTAGTAGAGCATACTTAACACAGAAAATCAGAGGTGAAGTGCTACTTCTTTTTTTCCTTTCCTGGATTTGTAGGTATTTGTTTTCTTGGCCTGAGTACTGACTGAAAACAGATACTGAGTGCGCTTTGGGCAGTGCAGCGCTCTGCCAGTGCGATACCAGTAGATTGCTGTTGAACTCAGCTCCACTGTGCTGCTATGAATTTACTTTTCCTACTGCATTAATCAAAGGCATTGTTTTTCCCCCCTTAATTAGCTCCGGAGAAAGTACTGCAGAAAGGAAGACCAAGAAAAAAAGGTATGTGGGGGAGGCTGACAACACGTGCAGCTGTTTCAGTGTGATCTTGCACTGGGGTGTTGCAGCAGGCAGGTTGGAAGGGGGTGTGGAAACTGAAAGCCAACATTACCAATACAGCTCTGATGCTGCTGCTTTCTATGGCAGATATTTGGGAGGGGCTAAAATATTTTCCTGTCCAAAACCTCTTAAATTTTTCTTCCTTTGCTTTTTTTTTTCCCCCATACTGATTCTCCTATCTCTACATGATCGTGCTTTAATAATAAAACTCTCCTGTTTCTGCCTCAGAGTTCATCAAGTAGCTTAAACAGTTGTGCAGGAGTAGCTTACTGCTTCTAGTCTGCACTCGCTCCACCTACCCATCCCGTTCTTCCTTTTGTTTGCATCCCCTTCGCTTAACAGCTGCCTGTTGCTGAAGCTTTGTCTAGAGAATGAAACAAGGATCTTAAAAATAATAATTTCTAGTGGTTGGTGGTGGGGCATGTCTGCATAGCAATCACCTCATTGTCTCTCTGCCTTTCCTGGGCTCTCCTGTCTCTACATCTGGCCTTTTAAAAACCGTTTCCAGAAGAATTTTAAAGCCCAGGCCTTTTGCGTCGTGACAGTCATCAAATGAGACAGAGCAGTTTTTTAATAAGTGCATTGCTGTGAAGCTGTCCTGTTAAACATGGCTTCGCTGGAGTTCTGGACCCATGCCTTCGCTCTGTTATCAGAGTGTTTTATCAAACTTGTTACTCAGTACTGTCCGTTTATTGCTGGAATCACCTAGCGCTGGGGAGGTCATAACAAACAATGTAGTTCAGCTCTCTTCCTTCCTCAGCTCTCTCATGTGCTGCAGTTTTCCACTTGGCGTAATGATTTTCAGAGCATTTGAGCTCTGAGCCGTTGCCAAAAGGGAAAAAGAGCAGAAGTTGTGGTCGGAGGTTGTTCGGCCATTTTTTTCCTTCAAACTTTCGCACTGTTTGAATTGTTACCCTGTTTTTGTGCAAATACCGAGTCCATCAATATAAATTCCTTTCCAGATCACGTGGGATTTATATCTTTATTACGATCCAGGAAGAATTAAATGCAGAAAATTCAGGAAAGCATTACCATTGAATATGCAAGTTCCAGATTTAAAAAATGCACCAGCTGGGGTTCTGGCAGTAGCCAGTGCTAACCTTTCGCACAGTGTGTGTTTGTTTTGATATAAACAGTAACAGGGAAGCTACAGGCTTAACCAGAAAAACAGGAACAGGCAAAACTGCTCCTGTGCGGTGTTGTAACCTTAGGTGGCATGGAGCTGTCTCCTGGATGTATGTTGGCCTCATCGTTCCTGTCTGGCATACTTCATTTATTAATGAAAGCCCCGTTCCTGCCTGGCATACATCATTTGTTAATTGAAAGCCCCGTTCCTGCCTGGCATACTTCACTGATTTATCCAAAGCCCCTTTATGCTTGCGTCGCGCACAGCTCTGGTGTCTGAAGGGTGGAACCAGGTCCCGATTCACACCTCCTTCAGGCCACCCAGTGTATCTGCGTCCACGTGGCTGTGCCCAACGGCGTGGGTTTGATTGAAGCAGCGTGTTTAAAACCACCGTGGCTGGTAGATGATTGAAGTGGAGCTGGAGAGGAAAAAGTCTCAGAGAGGAGTGATAGCATGTGTTACAAAATGCAGCAGTTGTGCCGTGGTTCGTGCATGGAATTAGGAGTTGTTAACATCTGTGAGTCTGCGGAGCACGAATTCTTATCTGCTGCAGAAACTCTGGGCTTGTCCAGGGGCGCAAATCTGGGATCTGCCAGCCAGCGGCATCTGGGTGTCACAGCACCTAACTAGGACAAGAGCAGCAGGTGAATTTGACTTGCTCTCATGACCATCTTCCTTCTGCAGCTACCAGCGGGCCACGCGTTGCATCAGCTGCAGACAAGTGTCTGCTTGCTTCTTTCCTCACAGATCTAGATACTGAGTGTTCTGTCTGGGGCTTCTGTGAGTGGGTTTCAGGTCACCACCGGAGTATGGGAGGCCCAAGAACTGCTTCTGTGGATTCTTCGATGTGGAAGACAACTGGGGAGAAAAAGAGCAGTCAGTTACTGTTCAGGGGATCCTTGGTCAGGTTCTTGCCCGTGTAAACGGGTCTGCACATTCAGGGAGGCTGGTTTGGATTGAAACCCCTTTTTTGAAGCCGTTTGACCAGAAAATGCCACGTGCCACATTAGAGAAATCCCTTTTATTTTTTTTCTCATCTTGCAACTAGTTTTTCACCAACACGAGTCCGTGTTTAGCCAGACCGTATGGATTTGTTAATAAGCAGCCATCACGTCTGTGCACAGGGAGATAACTGATGCCAGAGGTATTGCAGAAACTTGAGTGGTTCGCAGCTAAATGCCGGCAGTCAGATTTGTCAGCTGGTGTGACTCTGGCTGGTACGATGAAGAAGCATTACCTTCCAGTAGCCTCAACACAAGCGTTTCTGAATTGCTACATTTAACCAAACCCTCAAATAAAAAGGGTTTCATTAATCTTCTAATGGTAAGAAGATTCTGCATTATTATTTCTAGCAATTTTTGCATGATATTTGGTTGACTTGGTGGAGTGAATTAGTACCTTTATACTTTGCTTGGAGGAAGATCTGTGAGAGAATTTAATTGTACTTTCTTGGAATCTGTATTATATCACTTTCTTTAATCCTTCTTGATCATGAGGACAGCTGCCTTACAGTAAGGGCTCAACATGGAGGAGGGGAAAAAAGCAGAGCATGCAGAAATCCACTTTCCAGTGTTCCAAACGTCTCCATCCTGGACTGTTTCCACACCTAAGCTTCCACCCTGAAAACATGAGCAGCATGCAGTGGCAGGTGGTTGGGCTGCCTCTGCCAGGAGTAATCTAAGAACAGTTTCCGCTGAGTTCGGTTCTAACATCTGTGAAATCACTGAAGCTTCCACTGACATTTACATTGCCAAAATTTCACTTCTTATTACCGTTCTAGGGAACCGGTCTTTGTCAGTTTTTGCCTGGAGCTTTAGTAGTACATACAGCACATTCACGCTTTTCCTGCACCTTTGTTCTTTTATTTGGGCAGGCCAGTGAAGACGCTAGTTGTTACTATGAAAAGGAGCCCTGCCATCTTTCAAACTAAACTTTTTTCCCCTGTGGTCCTGTTTTGGCTTTGATGTTGTATGGGGCAACGTACCGCACGTGCACGGCGTCATTCTGCTGTTGCTCAGATGGCCAAACGGCCGTCTTCACGGCCTTCAGAATGGAACGGGAGGTTGGGCCTGGGGAGGGGGGTAAGGAGGGAGGGGAGGGACGGCTCTGGAATTGTCAGGTCTGTAAGCTTTCAGACCAAGGAGCTGATCTTTGGATTACAGCAGAAGATAAAGAGCACTCTGTAGCACTGTCTGTAGCACTGTTCTCATCTGTGGATTTGCTTTCTTTCAGATCTAAAAGTGTGACGAGCTCCAGCAGCAGCAGCAGTGACAGCTCAGCCAGCGATTCCTCATCTGACAGTGAAGATTCTTCTACCTCTTCTTCTTCTGATGACAGTGACAGTGATGAGAGCTCCTCTACTTCCTCATCTTCTCCGTCGTCGAGTAGTACTTCCTCATCTTCAGAGTTTGAATCGGATTCTAGTTCCTCCAGCAGCAGCAGCAGCAGCACAGACAGTAGTTCTGATGAGGAGCCACCAAAGAAAAAGAAGAAGAAATAACGAGTTACAGGGAAGGACTGTTGAGTGAATTACAACACTCTTCAAAGAGGTTTCGAGCACATGGTTGCCAAACAGTTGGACTGGCCAGCGTTTCTACTGCTAAACCTTTCTAAATGTTCTGCGTAGTTCATAGGACATGAAAGTTGTTAACTGGCACGTGAGACTTACCGGAAGAGTATTTTTGAGGTTTATCCTTTTATGGGAAATTTTACTTTTTTAGTTTAAAAGTCTATCATCAGATTTGTTTATATGAGCTAAGGTCCAGTAACCTGGATGTTTACATGCTGGAAAGCAACAGCTTTTTCTTGCGGATCATGCTGCGCATCGTATGCTACTATTCTGTTACTGGCAGCTTTCACGTTTAGAAACCCTCCACCTGGCAGGAGCAGAAGCTGTACGCTGCTGGCTGTAGAGCGCTGTCGTCGCTGACGTGGAATGCACAGCGTTGCACGCAGAGGGCCTTCCATCTCTCTGTTGACAAATGTAAAATATGCTGCTGAGCTTTTTTCTGATGGCTTTTCCTGATGCTTCCGGGCTGAGTCTTAACTGCACCATCAAACTTCCAGTAGTGTTCATCTGTTAATGGTCAGTGTGCTACTCGTACTGTACAGAGGCTTCAGGCCTTCCGACTTTCCACGGTCCATGTAGTATTTTTCTGAGACAGTGTCTCTTGCAGCAGTGTCTGTGTAAGAAGGAGGAGCGGTGCACAGCAGAAGGATTGTGACTAATGCTGCTTAGAAATTCCATCTTTGTGCCTTTTTTTTGTAAATTAAATGTATCCTAGTGAGAGAAGGGCTTAAGTAGGTATTTTCCAGAACTCGGTTAGCTCTCCATACAGAATGCAGTCATTAAACATGGTAGCAACAAACGAAAAGGGCACTGTTTTTTAGGAGAGAGGAAAAAAGGCTGTTTTCACTGGGTGCTTGGTGAGGAGAGGAGTCACCTTTAGGTAGGGGTCCCAAAGGAGAGTGTTTCCCTTTTGATAGTTTTGCAAAAAAAAATTGTCATATAATGCAAGATTACCAGCGTGCGTTGTTGGGCGCGTGGTGCCTGGCATTATAGTCTGCAGCGTGGTCAGTCCGTTCTCATGGAAGTGCGTGCGTGTCTGTGAAAATCCGGCACAGGAGAAGCAAATTGGTGCAAAAAAAAAAAAAAAAAAAAAGCCAACCAGAAACCGAGCCTACTGCAGAAGGATTATTGAAACTTAATTGTTCTTTTGGTGGATTGGAGCAGCTGGCATTAGTACTTTAATTTGTGATGTCGTCTCCTGAATTTCTTATTGTTGGAGTTCCCTTTTTTTGGGAGGGGGCATCACATGTGGAAGAATTCTTAAATATCTTGGTTTAGGTAAAATATAGTAACTAAACTATTTTTTATATTTTTATGGAAAAAGTAGCGTGTAGAATTACTTTTGAATAAACTGTGCTTATAGTTAAATGTTTGAGAATACTTATGTTGTGTTTTAGTCTGTAATCATTACCGTGTTTTACAGAACACTGCAGACTGTAAATAAAACTACCAGAAAGTTGTCTGAAGTGAATGTACCATTCAATGGGAAAAGTTAATAAATCATTAAACAGCATTTGCTAAGTTTATGCTTACTGCCAATCAAAACGTACGTGGTGCAGTAGTAAAGTGTGGAGGAGGTGGTAGCGGAGAAGGCGTCTGGAAAACGTGGGGCTGGGTTTGGGTCACCCCTAGCAGCTTCGGCAAGCCGCGCGTGGTGCGTCAGGAAGTCTGCAGCCCTACGTTGCGTTGTGGGGCGCAGCAGAACGTGGGGCTGCTGGAAGAGGGGCGTGAAGCCCCCTGATCTGGAGACTATGTGCTGTGAGGAGCGAAGGCTTTCCTTCTGGCTGCTGTTGAGCTGAGCTGCAGCAGCAGCAGGGCGGAGGGGGACTGTGGGGAAGAACAGCGGTGGTTCAGAAGGGAGAGGACAAGGGGTCGAGTGCAGCTGCCTTTGCCCTCCCCTTCGGACCTCGTTGTATGTCAGTTGCTGCAGTGCTGCCGGCGTGAGTGTGGCTGTGTCATCGGAAGGGTGTCGGCCCTTGCTGTGCACAGAAGTGCGACCCCTCCCCGTTAACTTGCCTCTGCCAAGGAAGCTGAAGATGCTCGGACAACTGGCTCGGTGCCGACGCAAGTCCCGAAGGTCAGAGGGCTGTCTCTTCGCACCGTCCGTAGTCAGACAGATCGGGTCCGTTCCTGAAGACAAAAGGAAATGTTTTTGTTACAACATCAATGTGTGTTAGGTTCTGTCAGCAGGAGGTAGGATAAGGTGCGTAGTTACAGAGTCCTTAATTAATTCTGGTCCACTGTTGGCTCATGGCTGGGGACGGCTTACTGCTGTCCCTGGGTACCTGATGCTGCCTGCAGCTGGTTGAGGCCAAGGCCAGCCGTAAAGCCGTCCGCGTTGTTGCAGCTTTTACTTTCAAGTACAGTTTGTTTGATTTTGTGATTTGCCCCTTATGTTTGTCTCTGTATATCTTATTTTACAGATTAAAACCCACTGGCGTGTCAGGAGTCATGCCACTTCACCTTTCCATAGATTGCACCCTGGTACCTTGTTATAGGATGCCTCAATACCGGGGTTTTTACAACAGAAAAGGTATTTCTTTACCGTCCTTCAGAGCTCTGGGTTCAGTACAAACCGTCACTAATTAAAACCAAAGCAACCCTCCCCCCTTCACAATTATTTACTGAGCATATATATCTGCATGAGGCCTGCGCAGCTGGGAGCAGGCTCAGTTTAATCCTTCCTATTTCAAGCAAAGCTGCCACTGCTAATTGAAGTGGAGCGGCTGATGCAGCCTAGCAGAAAAACAGCCTCGGGAACAGGCATTGCGTTTCAAGGGGAAACGCTAACTGACGGGCGAGCAAAAGAGGGGGAGGCAACCCGATCCTCTGGCCCAGGCCTTTATTAAATCGAAGCCGTCGGTCAGAGACAGGTTTTTGTCTGCCCTCGGGGAGACTGCAGTATAAAGTCTTTTATGCATTGGTGGATTTTTTTTCCTTTCGTGGGGAGTTCTTAATAAATACGACTTCTGCTATTGAATGTATTTAAGGAAATGTACATAAGGAAATGATAGAACGTACCGGAACCTCGTGGGTTTCATTTGCTTTATGAAGTTACATTCATCCAGCATCTGCCTTCAGCCAGACACCTGAGACACCAGCTGTGTCAGAGGCAGATCTTCACAGCCTCATGTTGGTCAAGATGTGTAAAAAGTGTGTGTGTGTGGGGGGAGTGTCAGGAATAATACAAAACATGCAGAACATAAGCTTGACTTCTGAGAAGTGATGTGCCAGAAACGTCAGGGGCAGAACGCAAGTATACAAGGATTATTGAGATCTGATGGGAACAAAATATTTGTATTATTTTCCGTTTCTCTATTTACAGCACAGCGTCACTTTCTCAGAGAAGCTGCCGGTGCCCTCCCCGCCCCTGTGGAGCCAGGGATCGAACCAAGCGCGTTTCACCTCCTGACCCGTCCGGGTGCCGTCCCCGTGCCATCACGTTCTGTGGCGGTGTTGGTCAGCTCGTAACCAACTTCGGGTCTCGCCGCGCTCTTTGAGACGGCTCCAGGCTTCCAGCCACGGTGCGTTCTACCGCACAGAACTGTACGAGGGCTCTCTGCAGGCACAGTGTCAGGGGCCGTTGGGAGAAGGTCCAAGCGCTGCCGTTCAAATTACGCTCCTACAACACCCCTCCCGCCCCTTTTTCTTCTTTTCTTTTTTCTTTTTTGTTTTCTTTTAGCGTTCTGCATTTTACTTGCACATTACGAACGACGATTTTCAGTGTGAACCCAAGGCAGGACTGCGCTCCGGTGCCTTCCAAAACCACTCTGTGGAGGAGGCAGGTTTCCTTTTACTTCCTTTTAAATCAGAACCTTGACACGGTACAGCCGTAGGCTTTCCCAGAATAACCTACTTCGGAGTCTTCCCGAAAGATTCTGAGAGAAAACATTTCCTCAGGAAACCCCCCCAACCCAGGCTCTGCCCCCCAAAAGGCGGCGGCCGCGTGACGTCGCGTGACGTCGCGTGACGCCCTGTGACGCGCGCGCCGCCCCGCGCGGTCACGTGCCCACGGAGTTCCCCCCTCCCCC
>VXAV01010024.1:9790-63580 GCA_013399715.1 Alectura lathami | reverse complement strand
GGGGCTGCGCCGGCGGCCCCCGGCCCTTCAGGGAGCCGAGCCCCGGCGGCTGCCGCTAAGATGTCCGCGTGGGATGCTCCTCGGTGCCGCTGTCGCTGATGGGGCCGGCGCAGCCTCCTTTGCTGGCCGTGGAGTTTAATCCTTCTCCGGGGCTTGACGTCAGGGCTTTGTTCCTTCCCCTTTGCTCTCTGCGTTTTCGGCACCGAGCGGCTCCTGGCTCGGGGCAGGGCTGCGGCCGAGCTCGAGCGGGTGCTGCCGGAGGTCGGGAGGAGGGAGGCTGCCGGGGTTCCCGGTGTGTGGCCGCATCCTCCTGGTGCGTGACCAGGTGGCTGTTACGTAAAGCATCGCCCGGGTGAGGATCGCGGCTGCTCTGTGATCAGGAGAGCTGTCCCCTAACGTTCTCGAACCTGGATCGACGAGCTTTTTTTCAGTCAACAAAGCTAGAAAGCGCTGAGACTTGCACTGCAGAGATCAGTGCTTTCAGCTGCTGTGTTCACCTTTTGAAGCAGAAAAGCGGCTAACTCAGTAACTTCAGGTGAACGCTGGGCGCTTGTACCCAGACCTCAGGTGTGTCCTGATGAGAAGAGTGCCACCCGTGAGCCCCCTTTCACAAGCCCATCTGGGCTTAAGGCAGTCTCGTTTGATCACTGCCTTAGGCAGCTTCCGAAGGTGCTGGGTGCTCCGCGCACCCTCGGATGTCGGGTGGCCCTCCCACCTGCCTCCTGCCAGCAGCACTGGCACTTCCTCAGCATCGGCAGTCTTTGAGCTGAACAAGTTGATTTCAAGTGCCTGGCTTTATTTCTCACCTCACTGCCAACCCTCTTCTAGTTACTGAACTTCACACGAGTGCTGTTCTGGTTCTTTAAAACTTCTGAGTGCTTCTCTTAAGCCGCCAAAATGGAGCGTGCTGCAGCCCCAGGCGTTATGGTGAAGCAGGGGCTTGTCAAGTGGTGGGCAGCGGTGGCGTTTGGCATCTCCCCTAGCGAGGGGAACACTTGAAATCCCAGTGCTGCTGCTGCTGTGTCTTCTGCCCCAGCAAGGTGCGAGGTAGACGGCCTTCGTGTGTGTGGGTGTCGTACTGGAGTTACGCGGTGCCTTGTGGTGGTGATCGTGGAGTTCTTGTTAGTCAGTAACAGGAAGGGAAATTTTACCAGTGGCCATCATGAATATTTTGGCTTTCTTAATGTATCGGTGTTATCTTTTATGGTTTCCCAACTGCTATGCAATGTATGTATTTATAGCTTTGTGCAAGAGCAGGTTCTCTGCTGGACAGTGTTCTCAGCCACGAAAGAACGTGGTGAATTTCAGCACCAGTGTCAAAAATGGGTTAAGGTCCTAAATCTCTTGAAATATCTTCCCAGTTCTCAGTTACTGCTCCTCTCAAATGTTGTGAGAGGAAGACTGAGTGCCTGGGGTAGGTTTTTCTCAACAGTTTTGTGCAGGAAGTCACAGAGCAACCAGAAAAACCCAAACGTATTTGTGTATCTTGCATTCTTCCCAATTATAGTGATCTGAACTTGATAACACCTCAGTGAGATACTTCTTGGGTTTCTGGGCTTTCTTTTAGTGAGCTGGAATGTGTTTTTGCCTGGTCATTACCCAAGTGTTTAATGAAAGGAGTGTGCATTGTCCAGGTTTTGTAGATAAATCCTTGCAGCAGAAGTCTGTCTCGACCTCACAGCTGGCAGGTAACGCTGGCAAGCTCGCTGCAGTTCCTCCTTCCTTTCCTAGCTGCCAGCTGCTGCCAAGGATGCTCTGCTGCACTTCATTTTCCACAGCGGTTGCTCCTGGATGTCGGATGTCACCGGAGACGCACAAGGCTTGTGTGCTCCTTGCAGGGGGAGCGGCTCCCTGTGTCTGGAGCAGGCAGGGCTCCGTGGTGAGGTGATGCTGCAGCTGCCTCTCCTTGCCCAGTGCTTTCTGTGCTTACAGGAGCTGCCGTAACTGCTCACAACTGCTTCAGCTGCCCCTATTCTTTTCCTTCCTCCTCACTCTCTTGTTTTGAGAGTTTATTTTAGTTGCTGCTACTCTTTTTCTTTGCTCCAGATCAGCAGAAAACTGTATGATTGAGGGTAGCGGTAACAGCAGGCGGTATCCATGTCTGAGGGTGAATGCTAGGAGCCGAGACGTGAAATGAGCGGCCATCCCGCAGGCAGGTCTTGCTCTTGGGAGGCACGGGAAGAGTGCTAGTATCTTCCAGGAGGCCACGTTAGCCAGCAGTAATGTGTTAGCAGAGCTGGGAGAAAGTTGCACAGCGTCGTGTCTGGGGTCTTCCTGCCTGAGGGTGCCAGAATAAACCTGAGATTTTAGTGGCTGGGAGATTTCTTTTCTGCTGCAGTAGTTGTCAGCCACGTAATTTCAGATCGTTACTCACGGTTAGTTCGCTCTGCAGGCGTGCTTCTCTCGTGTTACCACGGGCTTATGGTTATTTCAGCAAGGGCTGAGAAATAACAGCCTCAGCCCACCTGCCTTCCAGGTCGTTTGTTCTCCGTGCCAGTCCTGGCGTTCGCGGCGCGGAAGGGCTGATGGCGGTGCCACCGTCGCTAAAGCAGAAAATCTCCAAGTTGTGGGGAGACAGAGAGGCCGTAGCACGAAGGAGGACTATCTGGAAATGAGTCAGGGAACTTGAACAAATTGTGCTTCAGCAGAGCGGCGTTAGACGTATGTAACGTGTGCTGCTGGCTGTACTGAAATAAGAAAATAAGAACTCGTGGTGGTAGAGTTGCAAAACCAAAGATAAGGTCTTTCAGCTGGCGATTGCTCTTCTCTTGCAGGGCTGTTCTTTTCTGCAGTTCCTCAAGGCTGACAGGATGGTTTTTACCTTGTGAAATGTCAGGGCTCTGTCGCAGCTCAGGAAATACAACTGCACAGGCTCCTGTCTCCTTCCTGTCCTAAAGCTTTTCTCCGGAGTTCAGTCAGCCAGTAACGCTGAAGGAGTTCTGTTCTGAGCCTTGTGATTTTTTTGCTGCTCTGGCAGTCCAGGTTTATTTTCTCCTTTTATAGTTACTTTGTAACTAGGTGCACATCCTCCTGTTGGATTGGGCTTTCTCATGTCTCCCTTGTGTGGAGCTCCCCGGGGTGGAGGCCCGCTGCCCCTGGCTGCCGAGGTGCCTGGCGGAGCCCGGCCGCAGCGCGGCTCGCTGCCTCGCCTGGTGTTGTGCCAGCTCCGTACGTGCAGCCAGAGCTCCATTTTCCCATCCAGCTGTAATACTGTTTGCCTCATGCACTCGTGTCTCGTTTGGTGTCTGCCATCTCCCCAGGCTCTCAAATTCTTACTGCGTTCCAAGTTTCTCTCTCCAACTTTGTGTTTCAGCCCTCCCTTTCCCCTAATGCAGTGAGCTGTGTTTTCTTCCCGAGTGCTCTAGCTTGTAGTTCGTCAGGTTGTCATGGCTCTTGTTCTTACTTGATTCGTTAATTATTCTTGCTGACGGATGTAAAACCCAGTTTATTAACCGGCGGTAGCGCCAGGTACCAACAGGAGAAGGAAAAAATCTCACAGTGCCTGGTACTGTACAGACATGGAATAAGAGAAGTTCTTGCCCTGAAGTCTTGAACCAATTTTCTTCTGTTTACAGCTCATTAAGAGCATTTTGCCTGCACGTCTTTCTATTGAGGCATGGTACCCAGTCCAGCCATGCCTCACTAAACAGCTCACGAACCCCTTCTACTGATCTCTCTTTATTAAACTTTTTCATTTTAATTTATTACTAATATTGAACAATTATTAATAAAACTCAAATGTGTTACTTGTCCGTGTCTTAAAATTAACCAAACACACAGTGTGTTTTTACTAACATCGTAGTTCTGTAGTGATCGTGTTTTTCAGGACAGACTGTTTTATTCCAAATCTGTCCCCGTTGCCAGTTCTACTCCTCTGCAGCCCAAGAGCAATCCCTGGCTGTTTATTTCCTTTACTGGACTGGGGGTCATGAAGGCTGGGCTCAGCAGTCAGCCGGCCAGATCAGTGCTGCAGCTCACTGCAAAGTCAGTACCGCGCTTGTTTTCCTGTAGAGGACCAATGCTTCCCCCGTCATCTGCATTTCCAAAAGTAGCTTTGAGATGTGTTTCCTTTGGGCTGGGCTTGGAACTTTCCTCAGCTTTTAAGTTTGGTGGATTTTGGTGGAGGAGCAGCAGGGAATTCTGAAAATGCGTGTGCCTCTTTGGAGCTCTCAGCAGCGAGGGCTGGGAAATGTTGGAGAATGCGCGGCGTTAAACCCGAGCGGCTCCCGCAGACGGTGCTTGGAGAGCTGTTACTGTGGGTGGTGGTAAAGCGAGAAGGCATCCAGGTACCCTGGAACTTTGTCGTCTCCAGGGAAGGGATGTGGATGCCCGCTGTCCCGCAGTCTGGTGCATCGTTTGCCGTGTGGATGGCAGCGGGCACTGCTAACCTTTCCCGTGTCGCTCTGTTAGAGCCAGCACCACCTGCTCCTTTTCCAGAGTGGCCTCTTGTGGCTGTCAGGAATCGTTTGTTGGGGCCGTGCTGGGCTGTTCTGAAGTTGGTACAAGTCAGCAGTGGAGACGAGCGCAGGTTCCTTGGTGTCTGAGTGGCTTCGTTCTCGCTGCGCACTGGGATGGGTGGGACAGCTGTATCTGGGTTTGGTAGCCGCAGCTGTTAGCTGGCCAGGCGGTGCGGTTTGATACCTGGGAACACAGTTTTGCTAACCAGTGACCAGATACAAAGTGCTCTTCAGGCAGGAAGAGTTGTTTAAACTTGTCTTTAGCTCAGGTTCTAAGGTTTCACCGAGGTGAAGTTTAGATTGCTCCACGTTAGGTGCTTTCCTTAACAGCTTTGGTTCTCAAAGCTGCTGAAGCTTCGCAGGGCTGAACGCTGGCTGGTTCCTGCCGCCTCACCGCAGGGCAGCAGGTACATGCGAGCCTTCTCAAGCACTGAGTTGCGATCGGCGCTCAAGCTGCGATGTGAGAAACGGAGAAGTGTGTTCCAGGTACAGAAACCAAATAAATGCCAGAGCGGAGAAGCTGTCTTGCTGCTCCTCTGACGGCTTTTAGAGCACAGCACCGGGGTGGCAGGCACCTACCCGCAGGCAGGCCCACGCTCCTAGATAAGCGCAGCGCCCCGGAGCCATGTAAGGCAATGCGAGCGTCAGCGGGGCTCCAGCAGCGGGAACCTGGAGACGAGCTCTGACAGCGTTATTTACTGCAGCTGACATTTACAGCGGGTGCTGTGCTCCGGGGCTGCGGGGGGCAGTCGGATGGAGAACGCCTTTTTCTTAGCGATACCGAGGTCCTGCTGCAAGCGGCTGCTTTGAAATGAGTGTTACAGACAGCCAATATAAATATTTCTATATTAGTTACACTTCTAAATACTAAACATATACTTCCATATTTGTCACCGTCTATTCTAATGTTACTATAAAAGCTCCACAGCTGACAAAAAAATGTGCACCTTTGTGTATTCGCAGATGTCTTTTCTTTTGTTTCTGCGTTTAATTTAATTTCCAGAAGACATCGAAGAAGTTTCATTGGTGGAAGTGCTTAAATGGTTTTAATCAGGCTTTGATGTGCCCACATCATTAAAGTGAGTTCGGTGAGGAGATAAGAGTCCACAATTCTCTGTGTAGTTTGGCTACAGAGCAGCTAACAGAGCATTTTTCCTGTATGGGAGGGGAGAGTCAAATGCAGAAAAGCCACATCAAAATGGGTTTGTGTAATGCTATGTGTTTTGTGGGCAGAAGAAGATGAACCATCATTTTCTGAAAAAATCTGAAGATCTCATTTATCAGTTTTCCCTTACTATTAGCGTAAACATTTGCTTATTCACAGATGATTAAAAATTTGTTTGGTCAAAGTCTAAATGTGAAAAATTGAGCCATGAAGTTGAAAATTTGGGAAAAATTGGATATGGAGGAATGGGTTAAAGGCTTCTAATGGAGGAACGCTTGGTAGGGCTCGCATAGCAGGTGGGACTGTGTTTCGGCATAAGTAAAAATAGGGGCTTGATGGAAGCTGTGGCTGAAAATGTTTGATTTTATGAAGATATCTTAATTCTCTTAACTGCTGGGGCCTTCAGGCATAAAGATTGGGCAAGTTGAGATACTGTGCTGGGTGGTCCTGTGCAGAACAGAGCTTACTGATGGTTCTGTTTGTTTGGAGTGGTTTTTTTTTTTTTTTTCCCTGTTTCTTGCTTTTTTTGAGATTTGCCGTTAAACCTTCCAGTACAGCCGTGGCTGGTGTGCCGTTGACTGGACGATTCGTAGCTACCATGGTCCGTGTCAGCCGTAGGCGCAAGGCAGGGCGGTCGCTCTGCCAGGCGTTGCTTCCAGTTGCCTGGTGAAGTTTTGGAGTCTCCAGGTTGAGGTTTGTTCTCATGCTGCAGATAGGATGGGTTAGCATCGCGCTGAAGTGTTGGTGGCAGTGATACTGTAGGTAGCCTTTAGGAGATGGAGTGAAAGGTTTTTTCCTGGAGCAATGATTACTTTTGCTGAAATACCTGCACTAATTATGTTTAATGAGGAGAAAATACAAGCAAGGAGTTTGTGCTGCGACACATTCTTAGCCAATAATTAGCAGAAATGTGTTCTACTAGGAGATCTAACAAGTAGTCTTCAGCTTAAAATTGTTAATTGCTGGTAAGCTCCTAGAAAAGGACTTTTCTGGCTTCCTTTTTCTCTTATTTGCTCAATTTCTTTTTGTGATTCTTAAGAAAAAAGTCATGTTGCGGCCACACGAAGCAGGAGCCACGCCGAAGTGACACGTAACAATGTTCTCTGGTGTCCTCCTCCTGCGGCTGGCTGCCCTGAGTGCCAGGTGCTGGAGCCGTGCCCGTTGGATCTGCGGTGGGACAGGCCGAGCGGAGCCGAGGGCGGCAGGCGTGGAGTGCTGCGTGGTGCTCCCAGCGCTGCCGCTGCTGCCCTCGCCGGCACGCCTTCGTTCAGAGGAGTGTCAGAGAGCTTCTGTCATGGCTTACTGGCAAACGGAAAAACAGAAGATGGGCAAAAATGAGTAGGTTTTAATCTTGGTTTCTGTTTAAGAGAACTGCAAAATTTGAATCTCATTGGCTGGCGTAATGGGGTGATCTCTTACTAAGTACAAACACAAAGGATGTGATTTTAACCCATTATGCACCTGAATACTTCTTAAAATTATTATCTGCAAGTAAACAGTGAATTGGCCACTTAAAAATTGCTCTTAGCTTGTACCATTCTGGTTTTGAATGGTAAATAGCATCCGGTTAATTCACAAAGCCCGTGAAGAGTCTGCCTTCTGTGCCAAGCACCCCAGGACGGCAGAGCTGTCGGGGGCTGGTTTGTGCCGCGAAGCCCTGCAGGCCGTGGAAGGGAGCAGCGTTCCTCGTGGGGTTCCTCTAGCACCTGGAAGCAGCGCTGACTGTGGCAGCTGAGGCACTGTTGGGTTTTAGCCTTGTAACACGCCGACGCAGCTGCAAGGCTCTGGACTGAGCCATCCTGTTGCTTTAAGAGTTTTGAAATTCAACCGAATTCTGGCAAGAGTTTTGCAAGGTCGCTTGTGTTTTTCCTGAATTTTGTACTAGAAGGAGTTTAACTCTTTTTTTTCTAGTGGCGAGATTCATTGAGTCTCACTGATTTTTAAATGATGTGTGTTGTTGTGACTGTATGTTTTGCAGTTTTGATTGTCAGGTCGTTCAGCTCTGTTTAGAAATTAAGAGCGGCAGCTCAAAACCAGCTTGCACGCTGCCTGTAGTAGTTCCTCCAATGAAGAAGTTCTGCATCTGGCTGGACCAAAAAGTGTTTAAGCATCTTCTGTGGAAGAAGCTCCGTAGTAACTACTGCTCTGTTATACCAGGGTGTCATGTGCAGAGCTCTGGAAAGGGGCCTGTGGCTGTGGGCTGGGCCTGGCGCCGCAGCTGAGGTGGCAGCGGGGCCTGTGGGCGGCGGGGCCTGCGGCAGGCCTCCTTCTGCCTAAGTGCAGTACGACGCCGTGCAGCATGGCTTCTGTGCCAAGGCCGTGTCCGGAAGGTTGGTAAAAAGCTCTAAAAACTGTGAAAGAAGTACAAAATAAAACCAGGAAATGTGGCGAAGGGAGGGTTGTGGTGCTGGCAGTGGGCGCAAGTGCTCAGTCAGACCTGGGGAAGGTGAGGCAGGAGGGCAGCTGCCTCTTGGTCTGGTCAAAACCGCGGAAGAAATTGATCTGATTAAATAGACTCCCATGGCACAATTGATGTTTTTCTGAAGTACTTGTGGGTCCTGAGATCCGTGCCATGCTGTGTCACAAACTAAAATTCGGCCTGTCATGCTAAGTCTCTATTAAAGCTGGGCGCAGGGGTGTTGATAGGCCCCAGGGTTTTGTTACTGATACTTGTGCCGTGTGACGTGTCAAGTAAAAGTTGTGTTGAAAAAGTAAGCTATGAAAGAGCCAGGAAAAGAGACAGAAGTGCTCTTGGTTATTTACAGAGCGGCGATGTGCAGAGGAGAGCGTGCTGCTGGGAGCAGTGGCACAGGTCCTCGGTGGTTAATGCTGCAGCTGAATCAAATCCTGCGCTCGTTTTAGTGTGTTCTGCAGCAGAATTCTTGAGTCTTGGTTGTGATAGGAAGACAAGTGTCTTGTGAGAAAGTGCAGACAGGTGATCTTCCATGAGACCGGAGGAAGTGGCAGTTAAACCTGTGCAGTGTATGTAATAGTTTTCTCTCCTACTTTTCCCTAATCCTGTTAAAGAGGAGGAGGATGTGAACCTTGAAATGAATGTGATTTTCGCCTTTCGCCTTAATACTCTCTTAGTTTGGGTGGCACTTCATTAAAACATTATGTATTGCTTCAAATCTTACACAGAGCATATTTATCAGAGAATTTCTGCAAAGCAAATCCTTTCGTAATCCTAGCACTGTAGAGTTCATAATGCTCAAATGTAATGAGGCCTTTTAAGACAGTAAATTAATGCGAGGAAGTCAGAACTCTAATAGGCAGATTAATGCTGGATGTCTGAATAACTATTGCTTAATAAAATTTGAACACCAATTGTCTTGGTTTCAAAGTTTAGACAGAAGAACATGTAGGCACAGGAATTTGGTTATTGAGTTTCTGCCCAATTAAGCTGCAGCATATGGTTGGGAAACTATTGTAATACGCTTGGTTAGCCTGTGTGGACATGAAGAAAGTGCACGTAGAAGTTGTGTGTTTGCAGTGCTCCGTCTTTGCACTGTGCGAATTGTAGAACCCCCTTGTGCTTGGGAACGGGAAGGAGGAGAAGAATGTTGTCTGAATGCAAGACTGCATCAGATTGAAGCACGCTGCATTGAGATTTGTGTGAGAAACAAAATTGTGTTCTCTGAGGATGGCCGAATTCTGTTGAGCTGGATCTGCACTGTAGTGCTTGCTTTCTTGTTGTCTTCTGAACCGTAGGGCATCAGAACTGGAGCTTCAGGTGGTGTTAAAAAAACAAAACAAACAAAAAAAAAAAAACATCATTGGCTTGGTTAAGAAAGCCGTTTACTCCTGAAAGTAGTTTTGGTATGGCAGAGCAAACGAATGTAAAAACTAGGGACAGCGAAGTTAAAATTGTGCTGTCGGTTACTGGATTTCCCTCTTTCTGTACCCTTTTCTGTAGAAACAGAACCAAAAGGAGGGACTGATGCTGGTGGCCTGTGAGCATCTCTGCTGTTTGGGAAGAAAAGAAAGCTGGGAACTTTGTTTGGCAGAGCCAGCCTGCTGCTGCTGCCTTTTCCTGCCCATAAATGGCATGGAGAAAAGAAAAACAAGCAAAACTGATAGCTGCAGGTCTGCTGCTGCTTTTTTTTGTTGTTTTCTCTCTGCTCCTTTCAAGAAGAGATAGGAAATGTTTCTTTTTAACAGCTCCTGCACGCGGTTCTGGCTGGTGGCGTGCAGTCCCTTCATGGGTTCCTTGCCGGACCAAGAATGAGCTGCAGTCATTGCTTTATTTTTAGAGCTTGTCCTCGATAGTGACACGAAATAAAACTGGTGCCTGTGTAAGGTTAACCCCGGGGAAGGAGTGCTAGGGGGCCCAGACGCTGTCACTACACTGTTGCACAGAATATGATGTTTTAAAGAATGAGTGGTTTTGGGTCTCTTAACCCTTGAGAAATTGCATCAAGCTAGCCTTGCAAATTCTTCTTGGGTATAAACAATTTTAGGCTGTTCTAGTAGTATCTTTAGAGAAGGACTTAGGACTGGAGTTGAAATGAGCTCTACTGCTAAAGTTGGAAGTTTCCTCCTTCGTTTGGGTTCTAAAAGTCAGTTGCTGAGTGCTTACCTTAATCAAAATATAATCTTAGCACCTATGTGCTGGACTTTGGGTGCTGTGACTAATGTAGCCATCTCTCATCTGAGTTTGTCTCATGAAACACGTTGTGCTTACGGAGCCTCTTGAGTTCCAAAGGATCTCCAAGTCCTGTTCTCGCAGTCAGCGCCGAGTTACAAATCATCTAGTAATTCTTTTATCTGTTGTTGGAGCGTGGTCCTTTCTGAGATGGAACATGCTAGCTGTGTGATACGTGAGTGACCCAAACCGAAGTTACGGGCTGGAGGGAGGAGTGGCAGCTAAAACTGACGAGCAGGAATGTAATTACTTGCATCTTCACTTGGCTGGGACACTGGAATTAACAGGCCGCTCTTACAGAGAGCGCGGTGAAGTTCTCAGCGAGCAGTGGTGAAGGATTTGTGTTCTCTGTCTGAGGAGCAGTGGCAAGTCCAGGCACATAGTGCTTTCCTGGGGATTTCTGCAGTTTCGGAGCTGATCAGGAAGGAGAAGTGCCCTGTAGCAAGCTGCTATCTCTTCCCTCCCTGGTAGTTCTCATCAAACATTAACCTAACCTAGGGGCAACTTTTTTTTTTTTTTTTTAAAGCTCTGCCACCCTTACCAGATGTATAAAGGTGTTCACCTCCAGCTCTTACAGTATGTTCTCATCTCATGCTGAGTGTGCAGAAGGAGCCCCTGACCTGAAGTATGGGATAGATAAACATTAGAAACATTTACACTAATATAAATGGTGAATATCTGGTTTTGTTTGTATTGCGTTGCCAGTACAGCTGCAGTTACATTGTACTGCCAGCAGCACTGACCTTCTGACAAAACTCTGGGAGAAGGAGTATCTCTTAGAAACGGGGTTGTATTTGGAAAAAAGCAAAACTTCATTCTCATCAGAATACCCGGGTGAGGTTATGGCTCACCTCGTACCGTGAGCATGCCTGGTGTGGACTGGTAGATGCTGTTGGTCTGGAGTTGCAGCTGCAGAACACTTCTGGTGTAACCGATTGAAATTTCCTGGTGTGGAGCAGGTCACATTTGCAGTTGGAGCCATCCCAAACTAAATACCCCTCCCTCGAGGCAGAATACCATTGCTCTATTACCTAGAGCTGATGGAAAACTTCAGCCATTGTGTCAGAGGTGCAAGGAGGAGAAGCAAAATGGAACCCTTTGTTTTTCTGAAAGCTTTTTTTTTTTCTTTTTACTGTTTCTTAACACATGAATAGCATTTGAATTTTCTGTAAATTCTTGGTTTTGTTGCTTATTTTAATGTTATAAAACTCTATGAAAAGTACTTGGATGATTGTAGAGCTTCTGTATTTGCAATGTTTTGATCATCCTTAAGCTTCACGTGGAGCTTGTACTACTTTGTGCAAAGCTGTATCATTTTTGTAGGAAACGGTTTGTGTGGTTTTCAGCAGTTTTCTTTTTTCTTTACCAGAAAGCTGTAAGTTAGGGCTACATGTTCATTTTTATTTGGTAAGGATTAAGTTGCCGGTGAACGCACCAGCGTGTTTTACTATTTTGTGCGCTGGTGTTTCTACCTTTGTTTTGTAGTTGTGGTGCGGGTTTCGTTTTGCTTTTTTCACTCCTTACTTTCTTACCTACCCCTCTGTGAGTGCACTTGTATTAACCTGAGAGTGGCCTCTGGGGCTTATGTGTGCGATCGTAGCGACAGGCGGAGCAACGAGGCCGTACTCAGTGCATGGGCTGGGGGGACAGGTAATTCCCGAGCTGCTAACTGTCATTCATGGTACAAGCACAAAAATATTCAAGTGAGTAACAGATATCTGTGGGAGGGAGCAGGATGCAACAGTGAAACAGTTTCTGGTATTTTAAAATGCCCTGTGGAAACACAGAATTCCTTACTATAAACAGGATTTCCAGCTTGCGGTTTTTTTATTTTTTATTTTTTTCATACCATGGTGAGAGCTTCGTGTGCATCGTGCAGCTGGGTGTGTTCTGCACGAAGTGCTGGATGCGGTGTGTTCCCTGTTCTCTCCCAACGCTGTTTGTCATTCGTGGGCAGGTGTTGTCCAACGAAATTTGTGCTCAGCACAGCCAATTAGCCCGTACTGGATAAGCGAGCTGCTTGATTTCTCTCTTGCTTAGGAAACCAATTCAGATAGGGAAAAAGCCCTTGAGTTAAATGAGGACGTCTCAGAGGAAGTCAGGGTGCTGTAAACACGCTTTGAAGATCCCGAAGCACTGGGGGTTTGCAGCGCTTGTTGCCGTGCTGGGTGTGGAGGGCTCCCGGCGGGCACTCACCACCTTTGGCTGCCTCGAGGGGCACGGGAGGACGGGGCACGGGCATGGGGGACTTGTGGGAGGACAGCTCTGTGACGCCTGGTGTGGTTCAGGAGGGCTGAGAAAGGAGGCTGCCGGCCCTGCGCCTGTACCCAGGGCTTGGTCGAGGCAAGCTGTTCTGTGACAGTGCTGCCAGTAACGTTTTGGTAATGCGGGGGTGTGGTGGTTGCTTTTCTTTTTTTTTTCTCTTTTTCCTCCCCCTAAACTAGGAATGTGGTCCCAAAACCCCATAAATGGGCTTGGTCCCAGCGTCCCAAAAGCTGGAGGAGTGGGCTGGGAGGTGGGAAGCGGGGAGCCCTGGGCAGGGCGGGAGGAGCGCTGCAGATGTGTGACGCTGGCTGTAAAGCCCAAGGCTGTAATTGCGGGAGGGAGCCGCAGCCAAAGCTGTGCCCTTCGAGGGCGAGCAGGAGCACCGAACGGGTTCAGTAAGGAGAGAACATTGTGTTTCTGATGCGGGTGACCTGAATGACACTCTGCTAACTCGTGTGCTCTGTGCATTCAGATCAGCAGTTAACAGTGGCTAAAGAATGCACACCAGTGAATTTGGTACCAGAAGTTTCTGTGAATTTCCTGCCTTTTAAAGGAGGAAATTCCTCCTCCTTTCTTTCAACTCTTCAAATTGAGCTGGAGAAGAGAGGCACGGAGTTTGGAGGCACTCAGCTCTGTGGTGAGATCACGAGCTAAGTGCACTGTGCAGAGTGCGTGCAGGCATGACTCAAAGCATGTAGGGTTGCGCTTTGGGAATGGAAATACTGTGCTGTGCTTTAGCCCTGTGTTCTAATTTCTTTTGCACTTTTCTTTCCCCAGATGTGGAAATTAAGGTGACTTTGGTCCCTGCAGTGGGGGCGTTGGTTTTGCCTCCCTTAGCCTGGCTCTGTTCCTCCTAGGAGTTCGCACTTTCGCTCAGACCTCCCAGGAAGAGGGAAAGGGAAATTATAGCAGGATCCGGTTTATAGCAGCAGGTACAAACCAACAAGTTCTTGTCTTTTGCTTCCAGGCCTGGTGTGCAGGGAGGGAGGAGTAGAGAAGTTCCCCGGGGCGGGTGGGGGAGGCAGGGTGCTGTGGCTCCGTCCCCAGGAGCCCGAGCTCTGGGGAGCGGGGCAGCAGCCACGTGTCCCGGGGCTCTGCAGGGTCCGCTCTGAGTTGGGGTGGAAGAGCAAAGAGTGCACGAGCATCTTCGATAACAGCAGTACATTTTTGGAGAGCACATTTCAAAAGCTGGACACAATTACAAGTGTTTTGCAGCTTCCTTCTGGCTGCAGTTACTTGTAGCAGCGTTGATTTACTGGGCATGCCCTCGCCCCTTGCTTTTTGAAGTGCTCCTACTGCTTGTTTTTCCTGAACACAGGCAGCGTTGTCTTCTCTTGTGTTGTGGCTGTGTAAGGGGTAAATCTGACTGGGAAGCACTCTGAGATATGGTAGGAGCCCGCCAAATCAACACACTCTGACTTTGTTTCTTTACGTATTTAATACCGGTGTGGTTTGAATAACTTAAAGTATCTCTGTGTAGAGATTTAGAAGACTAGATAAAGAAATCTAATTTGGATCCCATTCAAATTATCGATTCCCCTCCCTTCCTTCCTCCATAAGAAAATAAAAAAACCTAAACCCAGTCCCCATACAGTCAGTATGTCTGCTCATGAGGATATTTGTCACTTGCTACGTACTACAGAAGGCCAGGAGGGAGTGGTAAAAAGTGCGCTTAGCTGGTACAATATTTTGGTGACCGATTTTGCGTTGACCTGGCAAGAAGAGCCACATTACCTCTGGTTTCGCTCCAGCTCTGCTCTCAAGGAATTCTCTGCTTCAGCATTCCTGTTGCCTGACAAAGGCAATTTGTGTTACAAATGCTGAAGGTTTATTTCCTCCGCCCCGAGAGCAGGTGTCCGTACAGTTTTGAAAGGTGATGCCTGTCTCTGCAAGAAAGAGTAAAGATCTTTATGTTAAAATGTAACTCTCTACTTGTAAAAGGTAGATGTAGAAATCTTAGTTGAAGTGCTGATCTTCTGAAGGTCCAGCTGTGTCTGAGCCGCGATGTGAGTGAGCTGCTCGGGTGGGTCAGGGCTCTCCTGTTCTCGGCCTTTAACAGTAAAATGGCAGACTCAAACTGCTGGCTTTCACTGGTCAGAATCTGTAAGTAAATCTGGGGATTGTTTCTGTTTCAATCTTGCATGCATAAGAAATATGAAGAAAAAAAAAGCCTCCAACTTTGAGAGCAGGTTTACATGTTGTGTGAAAATGCTGTAGGTGGTTTGGCCACGCTGCAGAGTGCCGGCCCCTCTCTCACCAGGCGGATGATGTTCTCCTGCACTTCCATTGCTCAACTGATTTTAGCGTAATGGGAGAAAAAGTGATCTCCACGTGCACGTTTGAAGTTACCACATTCAGAGACTTGGTATCAGCATCAAGTTGGACTGTGTTAATGCTTTTACCTTGTTTGCAGTGTAAATATTTCAGGGAAGTGCAACAAAGCCATTGCCTTAAAAAGTATCAAATATTTAATCTTACCCGGGGGATTATTCTGGTTCTGGCACCCCCGTGGATTATTTTTATAGTCAGAGGAGCAGAGAGAATTAAGCTAAATGAGTAAGAAATTGCAATGAAAGGCTAAAATGCTATTAAGGTGAAAAGAAAAATGCTTTTTAAAAAACTGAGTGATAGGTGGAAGTCTTCCTAGAATGGAATAGCTGTTTTTGTATAACTCTCGCATTAATGCTGTAGCAAATTTATGTTGTTGTTGTTTTTCAATGATCAGACAGCTGTCTGAAAACATGAAGTCATGACTTTCTAAGCAGACAGCTTTTTCATTTCAGACTGCAAATGGGGAGAATATTGCTTCCTTTTCTGGAAGCGCCTACCATGCTTTTTGTAGATCAGTAAGGCATCTTTATAAATCTCTTGATATGAAGTGCAGCACATGTACAAAGCGTTAGAGACCTTATTTATCACCTTACTTTGTTCCTACCAGTCCCAGTGCTTTAAGAAGCTCAAAGGAAATCCTTTCTGACATTTTCTTCTCTGTGTGTTGCTGCAATTTGAGGTATTGCTGTTAACACGAGTAGCAGGACCGAGCTTCCAAGTCAGATTTGTAAGATGTGAGATTCCTATTTTTTTTTTTAATCTGCATTTTGGCAGTAGGAGAATGTTGCATGGTTTGAGGCAAAAGGTGCAGTATTGACAGAACTTCACTGAAACTACTGCTCTGAGTAGAAATGTCTTCCAGGAGTCAGGGAGGAAGGGAGGGCTGGAAACAAGATCAAAGCGTGAGGTTAGAGCATGTTGGAGAATGGGTGCCAAGAAGGGAACGTCAGGAGCAAAAAAGAAACCAAATCCGCAGCCGAATTCATGCACCGGGCGGGCGGGGGCCAAGAGTGAAATTGCAGAACATTTGGGGGATGTCGAGGAGAAAAAGGATTTCAGAAACAGATGGGGGTTGTACAGGGTGGGTTGAAACAGCAAAAGAATTCAGAGGTTCAGAGTTTGAATGGTTATTTGCCTGAGGGCTGTGTGACTTATTGAACTGCATAAACTCTCCCTGTTGGGAGCTAGCTGCAGACGGGGTTACGGCTGTTCTTCGTGCGCGATGCTTCAAGCTGGACAGCCATCTTCTCAGCTTTGAGGAGCTGCAGCCAGCAGGGGCTTGTAACTGAGCTCTCTCTTGGCATTACAGGTACGGGGCTAACTGCTACGCTTTCGTCCCTCCCCATTTCCGTCTGTGATCAGAAATTGTTTTCTTTCCTAGCAACATGAACCGTGAAGACCGAAATGTGCTGCGTATGAAAGAAAGGGAAAGGCGAAATCAAGAAATTCAACAGGGGGAAGAAGCCTTTCCGCCGAACTCTCCTCTCTTTGCTGAACCGTACAAAGTTGTGAGTTCATACTGTTTCTACACGCGCAGTTTTTGTGGCAGAAGTTGTATGCAAACGTGCATTTTAGATTTATTTTGATCTGAAATCCATGTAGATCACGGTTCTTACGTTAACCAGAATTTAAGCATGTATTGAAACCAAGGATGGCCAGTTACTCACCAGCTCCACAGGCAGATTCCTAGTGATGTTTATGAAGCAGGGACTGTTTTGCAGGAAGTGAGAAAAGGGCTGGTGAGGTATAATTTATTTTTTTAAGGGAAAAAACCCTTATCTTTTGCTTTTGCTGCAGTGATAGTGCTGTTTAGGGCTTTCGTTGCATAGTTCAAAACTCACTTTGAAAGCAAAGCCATTCCCTTATCACAGTTCTGTTTGCAAGAAGTTAAACGTTGTGGCTGAAGACCTTTCTCCTGCGGGAGGAAAGCAGTGAGGTGTTTGTTTGGTTCCTGTCCTCCCTCCGCTTTACTGTGCCTGATAACCAAATCCCACAGCGAGGAAGCTAACTAAAGCTGGTTGGGCAACAGTGTACCTGATTTGGAGGAGGGAGAAAAAAAATCAATAAAACCCCAACTGGTTATTCAAGACAGAACTCCTATAACTGTGCTGGCAACAAGAATTACGGCAGTGTAAATACCAATTATACATTACTTCACTGAGTGATGAGGTTAAGCTGATTTTATTGGACGGTTAAAACTTCTGAGGACTAAGATATTGCCTGTTAGGGAAATAGGCTTCAAGGTGGCAGCAGGTGTCTACAGTTTTTAAAATCTGGCGTGCAGCTCACCGGTGCGTTACCTGAACAACACTGGCTGGTGTTGTTTCAGCCGTTCCTGGTCACCCTTAAGGGGAGCTGTATGGGACTACTGCTTAGAACTCCTGCTGGAACTTGGCTGGAGGCCTGGAATCGGGCTGCAGATAATAAATCCACTGTCTTTGCCCAGAATAAGAATCAGAGTATAAGAAAATAACAAAAAAAAAGATTGCAAAGTGCTGAATCTGTATATTTGGAGGCAGCTGTAGTTCTCTACATATGCCTCTCAAGGAAAAAAGGAAATGGAGAGAGAGAGAGGGAAAGAATTGTGATGCTGTGGTTGGGTAGGGAGGTCTGGGTTACTGTGACTATGGCTGTAGGAGTTTCAAATGTAGGGATCTTCAGATCATTTAATTCCTTTCACTTGTGTGACTGCTTGCTTTTGCCTGTTCCTTTACCTTCTGGTTTACAGGACTAAAAACTATTGATCGCCTAGATTTTAACAGCAGCTTCATTGTGTAGGAAATTATTAATTGGACATCAGGAAAAGCAACAAAATCCGTTTGACTTTCTTTCTGCAAACTGTCAAAATAAGTGTAAAGTATTTCGAAGTATTTTATTCCTTTTCCTTGCCTTCCCTGGCAGCAGGGGTTTAGTCGCTATTGCTGTGGGCAGGTGTCCTCTCAGTGGCGACCAGAGCTGTTTAGAATCTGGATCTCTGTACAGGGAACCCCATTCAATGTGAAATCGAGAGAGCTGTTTTTGAGCGCTATGCCTACAGAGGAACGTGTACCAAGTGATGTTTCATTTGCGAGCAGCCATTCTTTCATTCACTCCAAGGTAGTTCAGATAAACAGCTGTGGGTGACACTTGGTTGGCTTGCTTTCTCCTGACTCTGTAATGTAGCAGTACTTAATATTTTTCTGTGAATTTCTTTATTGTTTTGTCTGTTGTGGTGTTTTTGTCTCCTTAGATTGGAGGACAAATCCTCTTCACAGATGCTTTGTAGACCATAGGAAAGAAAGTGAGAAAATGGGGACTGAGCAATGTTGCATTTAGTGTGAAATTTGATCAAAGATCTCAGGAGTGTTTGTCACTTCTCTGTTAGAAGTGAACAGTCAGGTGTCTGCTGCTTTATAAGCTAACTGGCTTTTCAACATTAAAGAATTGAGCTGAAAAGGAGCAAATAAGGATTAATTAAAAAAAAAGTAAAGATTGGAAACAGATTTTGGAAATTGAAAACAAATATCTTCCGGTTTTCAGACAGTGAAATAGGGAAGTAACTCCGAAGCACTGTTGGCCCTTGGAGTGGGTGCCAGTCAGCAGGGGAGGTTTGGCAGGTTGTCTGCCATCTTTCTGAGCTGGGGTTAGTGCACCCTGCTGCTGGTTTTATAACACTGTAGGATTTCAGAACGTGGGACTCGGTGGTGGGGGATCGCTGTTCCTTATGGTGGCTCTGGTACCGTGGGTGACTGTGGGCAGGTTCGTACCCCGAGCAACAGCTTCTCCCCTGAGCAGGGTGGGGAAGGAAGGTGGAAGATGCTGACATTGTTTTTCAGTAATTTGAGATCAGCATAAGGAAGGGATGAGTGCTGCTGAAGTACATCTGCTCTGTGTGCTTCAGGGGGTTAAATTATTGCTTAAAGAACGAAAACTGGGAATTGGAAACTCTAAACAAAAAGACATGGATGCTAGCCATGATCTTAGCCCTGAAATTTAGAGTAACTGCAGTAGTTGTCAGGTCAATTAACTGCAAATGAAGTTGTGACTTTTGAAGCTGTGTTTTGCATTTGCTTTTTTTTTTTTTTTTAATGATTTTCACAGACCAGCAAAGAGGACAAACTATCTAGTCGTATTCAGAGCATGCTTGGTAATTATGATGAAATGGATGATCTTATAGGGGACAGATCGCTACCAAAGCTTGTTGGAATTCCCAAGCCAACTGTACCATCAACAGCAGACGAAAAATCAAACCAAAGCTTCTTTGGTGACCAGAGACATAATACTAGTTCGCATCAGAGTGGCAAATGGACTCCTGTAGGACCAGCACCAAGCACTTCCTCGCAGTCTCAGAAGCGGTCCTCGGGTCTGCAGAGCGGGCACAGCAGCCAGCGTGGCAGTGGCAATAACACTAGCAGCAGCGGCCAGAGGCACGACCGCGACTCATACGGTAGCAGCAGCGGTCGCAAAAAAAGCCAGCATGGATCAGAACACTCCAAATCCCGTTCTTCCAGCCCTGGAAAGCCACCTGCTGTTTCTTCGTTGAGCTCCAGCCATTCAAGATCTCATGGAAACGATCATCACAGCAAAGAACATCAGCGCTCCAAGTCTCCCCGGGATCCGGATGCCAACTGGGACTCTCCCTCCCGCGTACCCTCGTTTTCAAGCGGACAACACTCTAGTCAGTCTTTTCCGCCTTCACTAATGTCCAAGTCCAGCTCAATGTTACAGAAACCCACTGCTTACGTCAGGCCGATGGACGGACAGGAATCCATGGAACCAAAGTTATCCTCCGAACACTACAGTAGTCAGACTCACAGCAGCAGCGTCAATGAGCTGAAGCCTAGCAGCAAAGCACACCTAACCAAGCTGAAAATACCTTCTCAACCACTGGATGTAAGTTGCTGTCTGTTTACTGGGTTCTTACACTGAGTTCCTGGGATTTTTCCAGTTTGTTTAACGTCCCAGTCTACATCACCAAAAGTTAGTTTATAGTAAATGCTGGTTTTTGCTAAGGAAACCACCTTAAACCTTCAGAGTGACGGCCTGTGTTGTAAATGGGAAATGCACACATGCTTCTTCCATGTGGATGCTGCGATTTTTATTGAACAAAGCCTGTGAGACGTACTGAGAAGGGCTCACCTAACCCAGACAGGCTGGTTTTCCTAGAGCACCTTGACAGTCAGAAGTCAGTCAAACAGCAGGAGGACTCTCACAAGTCTTTTGACAACCTGTATGCGTGCGTGGTCTTTGCTGTTGCCTTAGCTGAGCGATAGATCTGCGTATCTCAGATTTCCTGTAAGTGTGTAGTAATCTATAGTTGTGAATATTCTGCCTTCACCTAGGCAAACTCCAAAGCAAGCCAAATTGAAAAAGGTTCAGAACTTTCATCGGGTATGTGAAGTGCAGAGTATTATTGGGCTGACAGCTTGTGGAGGTTCAGTAATTCTGGACTTGTTAAGGCACAGACCTTGACTACAGCTCACTTACAAGGAGAGAGCGCCCTCCTTAATAGCAAAATGTCACTGCATCTTGTGCAAACAGTTGTGGTATCTAGAAAAAAAAAAAAAGTTAGGTCCTGGAATTTCAATAAATAGCAAAATAAGATCCAGGAGACGGGTAAAGAAAGTTGAAAAAGAAATTATTTCCATAATCTGGAAGGCCTGGCATGCTGATGCAGTGAAACGTATCGTAACTCTGCTTCCGTTCTGTCGTAGTGTCAAGGGGGCAGAAGATGAACAGTTTCATAATAACTGCTGATTCTAGTTTCATGCTGTAGCCTGGGCTTCGCTTCATCGTGCAGTGTGCCATCACTGCCCACTTATCCACGGCCATCCACTGGAGTTTGGGTGCTGTGCAGTCACTTCTTCCCTGGGAATGACTGAGAGCTGTGGTTCATTTTCCCTCTCTCCAGAAGTTTTTAATATCCCTGACTGCCTGAGATGACTTTAACTGTCAAGTGAGAAGTAAGGGATTATTGTGGCAGTTTTATAGATCTGATGTATTTGCTTTTCATAACTGGATGTGACTCATCCCATAAAAGTTTGAAGCTATCTGATATTAAAATTAATGTTGCTGAAAAGAATTAACAAGATCTGTTTGTATCTGTGTAGAGCCTATATGAATCATGATAAGGACTGGAGTTTATTTTTAACTGCTTCATACCCCTGGGATCTTTTAAAGAAAATCTGCTTTAGGAGACATTAACCTTGAGTTTTGATTTGTAGGCGTCAGCATCTGGTGATGTGAGCTGCGTGGATGAAATCCTAAAAGTAAGTTCTCTGTGCTTTTGTTCATAACTTACTTGTTGAATATACAAACATTACTTAGGAGGTGGAAAGCACTCTGCAGTTCATTAGTAACTTTCAGATTGGCTTGGCTGCAAGTCATTCCAAGAGGACTCTTCAATTAATCCTCTAAAGCAGGTAGACTGGGGAAAGCTGGAAGCAGAGCTGTGCGTGAGCTGGGCGCTGCTGGGCGTACTCATCTCCTGGATGTCTTCATTGAATTCCTCCTCTTCTACCCCCACCCTCTGCAATTCTAACCAGAATTAGTCATTTATTTCACCAAAATACATTCCAGTGTCACTTTAGGTTATATATTTTTTTTCTACCTGCCAGCAGACCCTTCCCTTCTTTTCTACCTGTGTTATTTTCTCTCGTCTTTTACCTGTCATGTGACCCCTGTTTGTGTGTCTGCTGTCACAAAGGTATCACTGGGGGCCCCATGAGCATTTCTGTAACTTATTTCCTCTGATCTTCAGTACCCCATGGTCCTTGGAGATGCTCTGAATGAACACAAGACACTTTCTTTCCAGCTTCAGGCATCTGATTTTCACCTCTTTGTCCTCAGATTTTATAGGCTTCCCCTTTCCAGGTTTCTTCTTTCTACTCCTTTATCTCACGTGCTCTTCACAGCCTGAAGTGATCAGACTGACTTCAGTTTCTGTTCAGGCAAACCACTTTTATTGATTTGTGCCTGTCTGCTTGTTTTGTTGCTGTGCCTTAACTGTTTTCATGGGTAACAATTTAATATTTATGTGCAAAACCTTTGTTATACATTTGGGAAATTAAGATACGAACATAAAGCCTAGTGAAGTGGGAACAGTGAACTGAAAATTGAGGGGTAGGTTTATCATTTGAATCAGAATTGTAACTTGAAATCTTTGCTCGACTTTTGCCTTGCTAATAGCTTTTCTCTGTTGTTCTGGTTACAGGAGATGACCCACTCTTGGCCTCCTCCACTGACTGCTATCCATACACCATGCAAAACTGAACCATCAAAATTTCCTTTTCCAACAAAGGTCAGTGCTGTAGGTAGAAGAGTAGCTCCTGTTAAAGATTTTGGAGCTCTTAAAATCAGTTCTGTGTTGTTCTGTGTATGTTTCAGTGCCTTATCTTGCTTCACAACAATATTGTCATTCTTATAAAGGATGTCATTTTTTTTCCTCCAGTTTACACACACACACACACACACACACACACACACACAGTTGTCTGTGAAGATACATACGGAATAGCTTTCCTTTTCATACTAAATTGTGTTTCATAAATTCAAACCTTCTTCAGGGTGCTTCTGAAGGTTTAAAATGCCATAGAGCCTTTTTCCCTCTTAGTGGGATATTTGGCACCATTTTGTGCAGAAGCAAGTGCTGTCTACCTACCTCTGGCAAGCAGTGAAGGCCGGCTCGTAAATACTAAGAAATGTGAATGTACTTCTCTGCTTAAACTGGGTTTTCCTCGTAATTTTGAAGTCTGTTAACAACAACAAAAAAAACATTTAATCAGATTTTTTCTAAAGAAATTTTGAGATCATTTGCCCTGAAAGATGCCTTCCTATCCTCCCATATGCTTAATAACTGCTGAAGTCTTTGAGTTGTTAATTTGAAAGAGAAATTTTGAGAGTAGGGGGCATGCTTCCAGGAGACCTGCTTGAGCTGACGGCTCTGAGGAAGGAGTTCTCCTTCTCTACGTTCTTTCTGCTGCGTGTTCCCTCCCTCTGAGGCTGGATCCTGCACCCCCAGCAGCAATGTTTTGAGTCAAGCTGGCATGGGCGATTGTTTGCTTTGAAATACAGCTCTGTAATCTGAAATATTTTGGGAGCTGATAGGTAGGCAGGGCAGATAGCTGTGGGTAGCAGCTTAGCAAGTACAGTTTGGCTTGAGATAGCTGACTCATAAATGAGTTCATGTTTTGTTTCCTGTATCTACTGATTACCGGTACAAGATACAACTTGAGAATATTATTCTTCTCAAGACTCAACGTATCTCTGAAAGGGCCTGAGGTACTCTGTCCCTAATTTGGCATGATTTCAGAAAGTATGACGGTCATCTTTTAAAAGTGGCCTTCACAGTGATGAAGAGTACACTTCTCCTGACCAGACTGTTGTTCTGGAGCACCACTTGCTGCTATCAGTCTCCTGTTTGATCCAAATTACTCCCAAGACCATTCAGTGAAATATTTTTGAAGATTTTCTCCTGAGATCTCCAATGAAATCTGTCTAAACAGATTTAGTTACATGAATGCTTAGGCATCAGCTTTCTCTTAACATGAAGATATTTTTGAGCTTGCTTTGATTTTCAAACACTGAGGAGCACTAATGCACAAAATAAGTGTGTTGAATTACTCTTTGTAACAGTCTAGGTTGAAAAGAAAGGTGTTCTATATTTTTGGTTGGTTCATCATAAGAAAATGTGTTCTTGTAACAGTTTCCTACGGGTGGGAGAAAGGTTTGACCTGGCTGATTTACCCAGGTGAGCAGTGGGGGAGCACAGCTTTCCACGAGGCTCCAGCTACCGCTCACGGCTGCTTCTTGGTCAAAGGATCCGGGATGTGTGTTGTAAGTGCATGCCAACAGAACTCCCACCGTCTGATGGAAGGTTACGTGGTTCTGCTTCTCCTGCTGGCTGGGTGCTAGGACATCCCAGGGCTGTGGTCAGCCCAGCTGTCATCGCTCCATGGTGGCATGTTCTTGTCTCAGTGCATCTGTCTGTCTCAGGGAAGAAAGGAGGTGTGCAGAAGTTCATGGGCCTTTGTGATGCTGGGAGAAACCACTAAGGTTGCACAGCCTGGTTGACGCCTGAACAAAAGAGGCAGGCTGTGGTTTTCTTGAGTCTATCAACCTGGATCGTGTTTCTTCACTCAGTTAGCAAAAAATTCCATTTATGGCTGCTCTGAGTCCTTCGACTTTTTGCCAACTTTTTTATTTTGTGGCTGCGCATCTTAGCCATGGAACTTTGTCAAATTCTCTATTTCCAAAGTCTGTAATTTCCTCTGCCTTCTCCCCTCTGTCATTCTTGGCAGTGGGATCTTCTCAGAATTCCAACAAGTTAGTGAGTCGTAGGCTTGTGCAGTCCAGACCCGGAGCAGGATTCAGAAAACAAAACAAAGCAGTGGTTTACTTTAAGCAGGCAGTACTGTTCTAGGAAAACTCGTTCTCTTTGATAATCTGTTTCTTTATAAGTGATATGCTGCAGTGTTTCACAGCATTGTGCACCTCGTGTGCAGAAGCCTGGTATGTTTTGCCTGCACGTGCAAGATGGGACTCGTTTTGGTGGTCCAGTCCGTTTTATTTGGGGTAAGATCATTTTCCCTATGTGCAGTGAGCATCTTGCAGGGACCCAAACTCCCGACTGGGGCCTGTCTGCATTGCTATAAATACATCTTGTAATTATCAGGAAGTCTTTGAATCAGAAGATAAAACTTCATGAATATAGGTCATGACGAGTTTTATGGATGCTATGAAAAACATTTTGATTCCTGACTCCTGATAAAAATGTTATCCAGTGACCTAACGCTCTGTAATTTTATTCTGAGTAAGTATTTTTCTAGAGCCATGGGCTTACAGTCAGAAACTCCAAAGCAGAAGTACTGATGTGTTTGTAAAATATATTCAAAAATCCAGCTGCTTCCGAGAGGGTGGCAGCTTTCTGTCCTGCAGCAGGCACCCTGGCACCGTGGGCAGGTGTGGAGCCTGCAAACCTGTGCAGTGAGCCACAGACACCTCTGAAGAGGGGGTTCTGTCTCTGCCCAATACTGTAGTTCCTGTGAAGGCCAGTGCTCGGGTGTGCTGATCCCTTGTAACACAGAAATATGTATTTTTTTTATGTCTTCTGAGAAATAAAAATGAGATCTGAGCTGAGTTCTCAAACATCAAATAGAAATGGGTCCTGTTCACCACAACCTGGACTACAGCCAAGCTGAAAGGTTACAGATGAGAATTAGGTACCCAAGTACCCTTCTAGTCTCCTGTCAAGCGTGTTTCTCCCTGCAGATTTTGTGTGGAGTACAAGCAGCAATTTTGTTACTTGGTGAAATGTCTTCTCCAGGTAACTGCAGCAGTCTGTGCTTCAGTGAGAAGGATTTCCTTCCCTGGAGAGGCTTTTATGTCCTGCTTTCTGAAGTAGGCCTTTAGAACATAACGCAATAAATGACTTTGGGCTTGAAAGTGTGTGTTTTTTAATTTTATCTTTAAGTTTCTTAGATGCCTAGCGCTGTGTGAAGCTGTTGTGTTCATGAAGTTACGTTTGGAATTGTGGATGTAACTGCAGCACATCTGAGGTGGCTGCTAGAGAAAACTGGCACACTGTGCCCCAGAGCCCTGCAGTTCGCTGTCCTAAAGATCATGTGTATGGCTTCATGGATTGACTCAAATATTTTCGGTTTTTGTGCATGAGGTCAGCATTTGCCCTCGTTTTAAAATGAGGTCAGGAAGGTCCTATTTTAAAATGGCACACTAGCTTGGAAGTAGGTTTTCAGTAACTCAATCCTCTGTGTTTGTTTGTTAAAACAATGTTAGTGTTTTGAGTATTGATAATGTTCTATGCTTCAGGAGACAGAACTGGGGTTTCTGGAGTAGGAATACCAAGGGTCATACCAGTGCTAAATCAGCAAGGCTTTATCTGTTCATAGGCAATAAATCCACGATACATTGAGGCAGGTACATAGCGCTGCTCGCTGGCTTCTGTTCACCTGCAGTGCCTGACTGCAGCAGGCCTTGGCTGCGTGGGGCCGGGGCTGAGGGCAGCGAAGGAGCTGCTCCGGGCGTGTTTCCCCAGGAGCTTGTGCGGAGCCGTGGTGAGGAGGGAGGCGGAGGGCAGTCCCGCAGGGCTGCTCAGATCCAGTCTCATTCGCTCGTGTTCTTTTACTAGGGTGTTACTGCGCCCATTGCTTGCCCCCCGCGATCCTGTGTGTGTGTCTGAAAAAGATAAATGCAGAGAAAGGAATGCGAATGAAAATTCATAAAACTGCTGGCCGAGCTTTTCTGTTTGTGAGGAGCATAAAGAGAAATGAAGAGCTGTACCAAACAGCTTCCCTCTGTGCTGAACGTGCACGAAGACAGGATTTACAGAAATCAGAGATTCTGGACTTTGAGATGCTGTGTATTACAGCTGCATGTGGCCCATCTTAAAACCAAGCACGCAGGGACAGATGAGCTGAGGATGAGGAATGGGAAGCGCTCTTCCTCCCATGTGCTTGCTGTTCTGTTATGGTTGGGGAAGGGACTTTGGGCCCAGGAAAGGAATCTCTGTTCCTGCTCAGTTGTTGTTGCTGGCTTTGGTTTTTTTCTGTGTTTTTGTCTGGGGGGGGAGTGGGATGGGATTTATTTTTTAAAGGATAGTGTCTAACCTTTAAAGTCAAAATAACAGCTTGATTATGGCGAGATTTTTGGTATGTCAAAATTCCCTTTGAAAAAACTCCTGTGATCTTTTATTCCCTTAGGAGTCCCAACAGTCCAGTTTTGGCACTGGAGAACAGAGTAAGTGTATTAAACTTCCTTTAATATGTTTAATGTTTTATGTCGTGATCCGGTATTTTTAGAACCCCCTAAGATGTCAGACTTCATAGAGGTTGAGACTTTCCAGACTGGTCGCAGAAAGGGATTGTAGGTGAAGATTTTCTGTACTTTTCTCAGGTTTTAACCTACAAAACAAACATTTGATTTTCTTTCTAGCTTCTTGTTGAGATCCCGAAGGCTAATAACCACTGTGTAACTCAGTCATATCTTCTAGAAAAAAAAATTGTATCTTTAATTTGTTGTGGTTTTTAATTCTTGAAAAGAAGCCTCTGTGGTTGATCTAACTGAAAATAGCTGAGTGCTAAAACAGCACGCAGAGGAAATCCTTGGACATGTTAGAAACCAACGGAGTGCATGTGTTTGTATTTTAGTGGGAAAAGCACATTGCAGTTCCTCCTTTATCGTGTCCGTTTTCTCTTTGTGGTTATAAAATCAATGAAAACTGATCAAGAACTCAGGTAGTAATATGCTTAGTCATATTGTTGAATTTATTGCCCCAGAATGTATTTCCAAATTTTAGACAAAAGCACCTTTTGTTTCTCGTTAACTGTATCTTAGTTTTGAATACTACTGAAATGAATCATTTCACCAGGTAACATACCTGGCAGCTGCTGTTGCCTTCCACGTCTTTCCAGTCCCTGTCAAAGTGATTAAACGGATTAAATAGTAAAAGCAGGATGGTTTATTCTTAGATATTCACAAGCAGCTTAATCTAAACACCTCATACAGTGGGGAGTTAAGGAAACAAATTAAAACTTAATTCCATGATGCTAACCAATGGGCTTAAATTCTGGGAGCGACTGATCTTCAGGTGTGTAAATGGAGAGGGAGAGTAAATACAAGCACCAGATTTCAGCTGCTGTTTGAATTTTGTGGGAAACTTTTAACAGTCTCAAATCTTGTTTCTGTTGTGCTGTGCTTAGCAATTTACCAGAATTAAAGAAAAGGGAAGGAAAAAAAAATCCTGAAAGGCAGATTGTATCGGGGTGTATCCTGACTGTAGGGATTGGTCTGAGAGTTTGCTTTTTGGATTTAAAGACTGCTCATCCACTGGAAAGCTGGGTGGGGATGCTGAAACAAGTGAAAAACTTGACAGGCTGATCTGTAAACTGTGCACAGTGTGTAGAAGGCAATAGATTAATTTTCATCGAGTCACAGAATGGTTTGGGCTGGGAGGGGCCTTAAAGCCCATCCAGTTCCAGCCCTGCCGTGGGCAGGGACACCTCCCATGGATCAGGCTGCCAGGGCCCATCCAGCCTGGCCCCGAGCACCCCCAGGGGTGGGGCACCCACAGCTGCTCTGGGCAGCCTGGGCCAGGGCCTCACTGCCTCTGGGTAAAGAGTTTCCATCTAACATCTGATCTGAATTTGCCCTCTTTAAAGCCGTTGCCCCTTGTCCTGTCACTACAGATACAAGTGACACAGGGTAGCCACTGCTGTCCCATCTTGATAGAAGCAAAACCGTTTTCACACCATCAAAACCAAATTGAGCATGTGTTTGTTTAGGTGGCAGTGATTTAGTAAATAACCTTTCAGGTTTTCTTGATTAAAGTAGTTGTTTTACTCGATGTTTTGTCTCTGCACCCACTCGCTTGGTCTCAGTCTGGGGGTTTGTACCTGGCGTCAGCTGGTTGTTACTTTCTCCTCTTCGCTCAGCCATTCCTGACTTTGTTTAGCTAAGACTATTTACTCCTGACAACCTTGGAGTGACTGTTTTGCTGTCTGAGTTTAAAGCTATGCTTTTTTTTATTCTTCTAGAACGATACAATCCTTCATCAAAAACATCTAATGGTCATCAGTCCAAATCGTAAGTAGCTATTGAGAAAACATCTCTCAAATACCAGTCAAGTTTTAAAAGATCTGGGAAATAGCAGTTTCTTTACTAGAAAGTGCCAGTTTTAGCACACTCTTTGTCATACTTCTACCTGGCTGACAGGAAAAAGTCATTTTCAAGCCATTTCCAGGGACAGTAGAGCAAATATGGTGTGTCGGTGTGTGTTAACAGAGGCACTGTGCCTTCCTTCCGTTCCCTGCTTTCTTGGCAGCTGCTAGGCCAGGTGAGCAGGAGCTTGGACCTAGGAACTGGCTTGTGAACTGGAAAGGAGTCAGCATGTACGAATGGGCAGGGTGGGACAGGACCTGCCAAACGTGTGCATTGCTAAGCTGTCAGCTGCAAGCAGCTTGTAGCAGCTGCACGAGTAGACGGGCCGAGGAACCGCTGTGTTACTGGAGGAGAGAGTGTGCTGTTTGGGATCCAGCTGCATTTGTTCTCCTCAGTCTCTCAAATGACTGGCAAACATTTTTATTAGTTATGTGCACAGGCCTGGTGTTGTGCTTCATCAATCATACCACTGGCAGAAAAAACACAACTGGAAGATTCTAGATAACTGCTCCACCTTACTCCTGCCTGAAAATTGATTATGTGTGGTTTGAAGATAATTTCCAAACCAATATTTGCATGCCACCTGATGGTGTGTTTATTGAAAGTGATTACAGGTTCCGAAAGCCTGGTGTGCTAAGTTAACACTGCCTGTGATGCAGCTGCAAAATGAAGTCTAGTTCTTTTGCTTGGCTGTGTGCATCTTATGGTACTAATGAGATAAAGAAGCATGTGACCTGTGAGAAGGAACTAGAAAATAATTGAAGGCTGGTTTGTTTATTTATTTATTACAGACTTAGTTTCCTGAAAACATGAGGTTTGAGAAGATGGTTATACACAGCCACTTCCTCAGGTGGCAGATACAGAAGTCCATTATCTGGCTTCTCTTTTGTTACAGCAGTGTAATCCTCCCCAAAAAAGTTGTGCTATTTCCAAACCTAGCGAGTGCAAGACAGCAAAGAGCTAGAGATAGTGTTGATAGTTTGTTGAAGTGAGGTGCATGGGAAGAAGGATGAGAAGATGTTTACTGTGTCAATAGAACTTTCAGTAAAGCGATTGTGCTTTGTTCAAAAAGCGTTAAAAAGTGAGATAAATGCATCTTTTGGGTAAGGATAGCAGTGAAAAATACACTGGGAACTAGACTTCAGAGGTTGGTGTTTCGTCTCAGATGATCAGGAGAACAGCTGTAGTGGGAGTTCAGATGTATCAGACTTTAATCCTTTCTCGTCTTCTTTTCCAGGTGTGAATCAAACCAGACAGAGTAAGATGTTTTACTTTTGTAATCAAAGATGTTTTTAAATAAGCGCAAACACCCCAGTATGTTGTCAGCGTGTTCCTGTATTTTCAGTACTGTGAAATAGTGTGTGTGTGTGTGCCTACCACAAATAATAGAGTAATTACAGCTTTGGATAACAATAGAAGACTGAGGATTTAGAGCAGCTGTGCTTTTGCCATGAGACAGGAAGCAGCCGCTAGTCTTACATTTCTTAGTTTTGTTTAAAATAGTGTTCCTGGCCATTGTGTATGAGTGAACACTGTAAGCCCTCCTGCATTAGTAAAAGATGTCAGAATTCCTTTCTAAATCAAACGGAATGAACAAAGGAATCGAAGCGCCAGAATCTATAGCTTGCTTTAAAGAATGACTTAACTCCTGTTGTTAAACATGAGGTGTTTTAAATGGTGATTGTGGATCTCACCCCCACACCCACTCTGTAGTGTAAACAGTGGCATGTTGGAATACAGAGGAGTGCTTTGAATGTAATTGCTGTACGTGGAAAAACTTGTCTCACCTTCTCCCTTTTACTCACTTAGCATGTTGAAAGATGACTTGAAACTTAGCAGTAGTGAAGACAGCGATGGAGAGCAGGTATGATCCCTAAATGCCAAACTTCCAGAAAAATACGGTCAGCATATTGACACCTGGTTACTCAGCAGCGTTCCATGCTCCAGCCGCAAACTGAGCAGGCTGAAGGAGATGGGCAATTACAAAATAAAAATGAGTTAGCCAGTTTTTGAACAAACTTCAGGTAGTTTAAAATGCAGATTTGGGAAAAATCATCCCTTCTGTGAGAACAGTACGTTTGTGCCTGGAGACTCGTGCTTTACTGATTTCTGAACATGAAATGGGGGAAGAGTGTCCTTAAACCATTTGTGGTGGCCTGCCGTGTGAAGGCAGAACCCTTCATGTTCTGCCACGCTGGCTGACGAGTGCGTGACATGCATGGTTCTGTGCGGGGGCTGTGCTAGGAGCTGCTGTTGTGTTGTACTCCCAAGTTTTCTCTGTAGCTACTGAATGTGGCAGCACCTTATTGAGTTCTCCTTTGGGAATATTAATTTTGTGCAGTTTCTGCCAGAAATGGCATTCAGCATGCTAAATTAAAAATACCTCTAGAGTCTGTGCTACACAGCAGTAGTCCACACTGCTTTTTTTCTTTTTTCTCTGTTCTTGGTTCTACTTTTTGGTATTTTTTCACATGGAAAACTTGAAGATGGCACATTTATTTGGTTAATCACTAGCACTGTGGACATCTCTGGAATGGCGTTGTAAAACTTTGAACCGTCAGATTCAAAAACATGGTATTGGGGAGTGGAGCAAATAGGACATCTCAGAACTGTTGTCAGCATGTAGAGCATTCTGAGATGACACATCTGTGGTAAAGAACTCTTGGATAAAAGAACCCTGATTTATTTTTCTTTCTGTACAAGGAAAATGCAGGTAAATTTCAACTTCTGTTAGTACTGAGTTAGGATGTTCTTCAGGCTAAACATTTTAAAGTGTTAAGGCTTTAAATTGACACTTTGCAACATAATTGTATATACAATCCTAAAGTAACTTCTAGAAGCTTCATGCTCTTCTTCTTAATTGCAGGATTGTGATAAGACAGTGCCAAGGAGCACACCTGGAAGGTAGGCATTCCTGCTGGATTGCAGCATAGAAAGTAAAGTAGTGATGCTCTGTCCAGTCAGCACTCTTGGCTTGATCTCATTTCTAAAACCTTTGTTTGTCATCTCTCTTTGATTAGAGCAAATTTAATCAATGGTTAAATAGTGTATATTCTGCAAATCATATTAACTGTTTTCTGAAGGGTGGGAGGGGGAAACAAGGTGAACTGTGCTTGGTTAAGTTGGATTTTTTAGCAAATATTAGTCAAAATATTAGATTTTATTCTTCCTGATGGAAGAGCTTCTAGGCTGTATTTGTGCGCTGGGTGACATTTGTTTTTTTTTCTTCATTTTTGTTTTCAGTAATTCTGAACCTTCACAGCATAACAGTGAAGGAGCAGATAATTCAAGGGATGACTCAAGCAGCCACAGTGGATCTGAAAGCAGTTCAGGATCTGACTCTGAAAGTGAAAGCAGTTCCAGCGACAGCGAAGCTAACGAACCATCACAGAGCGCATCCCCCGAGGTCAGGTTTGGCATGTGTCTGGGCTGCCTTCGCTAGCTGGGAATTAATCCTGACCTTTAAAAGCAGGCAAAAGGAGTGTGTTCTCAACCTGTGTTTTAAAACAAATAAGTTGATTTGACAAATGTGGAATTGTTTCCCCATTTGTGCAGTACTCTTTTGCTGAGGTCCCTGTAACTGGAGATGATAACAGAGCTTTATGTAAGCACACGTTCGATGTTTGACTTAACTGGTGGTAAAAATCACCTCTGTCTGTTGGAGTGCAGAAGTTAGATATGGTTACGGTAGCTCAAAACCCAGTAGCTTTTAGTCTGGAAAGCCATGGCAGCTGGCGTTGCCTGTGGGTAGTAGCTGCCCTGGCTGAAGGGGAGAAGGAGAAGTGCTAATGGTAGCTGTACTCATCCGCGCGTTTCTCATTAATTTTAGATCTGGGGTGTTTTGGTGTACCTCTTGCTTTGGCCTGCGGCACGGTACAGCTGCAGCAAAGGTGGAAGAAGTGTGAAATACTTTGTCTAACAGTGGTTTTGTTCTACCATTTGTTTTTAGCCAGAGCCACCGCCAACAAACAAGTGGCAGCTGGACAACTGGTTGAACAAAGTCAATTCGCATAAAGTGTCACCAGCATCTTCTGTGGACAGCAATATCCCATCCTCACAAGGCTACAAAAAAGAGGGGCGGGATCAGGGGGCAGGAAGTGGGTACACAGATCAAAGTGGATCCAAGGACTCGATTTCTTCTACACCGGGGCGAGATTCCAAACCCACCCAAAAGGGCTCGGAGAGCGGTCGTGGCCGGCAGAAATCACCTGCCCAGAGTGACAGCTCAACGCAGAGAAGGACTGTAGGTAAAAAGCAGCCCAAGAAAGCAGAAAAGACATCTGTTGAAGAGCCTAGAGGGGGTCTTAAAATAGAAAGCGAAACTCCAGTAGACATGGCGACAAATATTCCTTCAAACAGGCACAAGGCAGCCACCAAAGGTTCCAGAAAACCTAATATCAAGAAAGAGCCCAAATCTTCCCCTCGGCCTACAACAGAGAAAAAGAAATACAAGGCTTCGAGCAAACCTGCCCAGAAATCCAGGGAATTCATAGAAACAGATACCTCATCCTCAGATTCAGATGAAAATGAAAGCCTGCCTCCTTCATCACAAACACCCAAATACTCTGAGAGCAATAGGACTCCTGTTAAATCTTCCATGGAGGAGGATGACAGCTTTTTTCGGCAAAGAATGTTCTCTCCTATGGAAGAGAAAGAGCTTCTTTCACCACTCAGTGACCCTGATGAAAGGTACCCACTTATTGTGAAGATTGACCTGAGCCTCTTATCAAGAATACCAGGGAAGCCTTACAAGGATGCTGATGCGCCCAAAGTGGAAAAGAAAAATGTGCCAGAGAAGCACGCAAGAGAATCCCAGAAGCAGCCTTCTGACAAAAGCTCTACAAAAGGCAAAAGGAAACATAAGCAGGTGATAATTTTGTGGATAAAATTTTGCCTGTTATCTTAGCCTGTTAGTGTCTTGCTACAGGGATTAAGCATGCAGCCCAGCAGCCCATGTCCTACCTCACTGTAGTGGCTCTGGGGAGCTCAGGAGGTGCCTTTGGCTGCCTGTTTTGTGTGGAATATGTTGGCCATTCCTGCGCCTCTGTAATAGGGTGTATTGGAGTTGTCTTTTGGAGTGAGAAGGGAAAGGCAGAAGTTGTTTCTGGCAAGACCCCTCTGTTAGGCTTCCCAGCATAAAATCTGTCTCCTGATTTTTTAATTGAAGCTTTTGGCAGATTTTTTTCTGGTATTTCATGATGATATGTTTGTTCTAAAATGAACAACCTGACTGCCACCTGTCAAATATTTGATACAGGCTAGATGCTTCAGGGGACGTTCTTGTGGCCTGTACAGATCTTGTTCTGTACACTGCAAAACGCCCACGCAGTTAAATCTGTTAAATATGAAACATTACCATCTCCATGAAGCTGTAAATGTAGACATTTGCCTGGATGTATTTCTTGTTTGCTTTATTCAGAATGAGGATGAAAACAGAGCCAGTGAAAGCAAGAAAACAAAACTGGAAGAAAAAGCCCCATCAGGACACAAGACTTCTAGCAGTAGGGAGTGAGTATCTTTGTCTTTCCACATCACAGGCTCAGGGTGGTCAAGGAGAAGATGGATGTCTGTCTGCCCCTCTCCCTTGCCCTCTTCCCCTCCCTCCACAACAAAATGCCTCCTCATTATTAATCAATGGGTAACATTTCCTTGCTTCTTATTGTTCGGATCCATTTATTTCAGATTTTCTACTGGAAAATTGGTGGAAAAGTTGGTGGAAATTCATTTCCATAACCAAAAACATTAAATAAAAAATTGCACTTGGTCAACAACGTAAGGTAGACCCTGTCGTGTGACGCTTTTATTGTCGATCTGCTATTTCAGATAAAAGAACTGACAGCTAGTATAATTATGCCATGGAAAAAAAATTCTGTACAATGAATAATTATAAAGTCACAAATGTGTGAGAAGCTTCAGCACATCAGATGCTAGAGGTCTTTCTGTGTTAAAAGGCATCTTTTTCTTTGTTAGGAAACGTAGGGAAAACAGATGCCCTTCTATCTTTTTTTTCCTTTTATTCTTGATATTTGCTTGATTGCCAGTGCAATTATCTGAAAGACATTTCATTAAATGTAACTATATAGTTTTTTAAAAAAAAAGTGTATAAAAAAATATTTTATGTACTGTGCTCTACAAAATGAAGAGCCAGAAATTAGGCAGCTGTAGTCCTCAGCTGCCAAGGTAAGAAGATACCGAAAAGCTGAGCTGAGAAAGCATTCCAGATTCCTGGCTTGCCGAGAGCAGTTACCTGGGCCCTCTTTTTTCGGAGCTGGTAGGCTGGCTGGCCTGCAGCAGACAGCCTGGCGCTAACGCTGGCATTAATTTCTGACACTGGAAGTGGTTAGGGTGGTTTTTTTTAGAACTGTTGCAGGGATGTGGTTTTATGGTTAGAACTTGCCTGCTGCATTTTCAGGTCAGAACAGATAAAATGGTGAAAACGAGTTCACTCAGGCTTTGTAGCTTCTTGTCACAGTGATGGTTATTTCTCTTCCTCTGAATCTGGCTTGCTAGGTTTAACAGAAATCTTGGGTTGTTTTTTGTTTTTTTTTTTTTTTTGGGGGGGGGGGGGGGTTTTTCAAATAAAAAAAAAAAAAAAAAAAAAAAAGCGAAGATAGAGTTTTGTTTACTTGTATTTTGAAAACAAACAAACAAAAAAATGTATTCATTTTGTCCAGGTCTTTAAAGCCAAGTGCTGTTAAAGAGAAGGATTTACTGCCGTCTCCTGCTGCCCCAGTCCTCCAGAAGGACTCCAAACAGGACCATGGGTCCCGGAAGAGGACAGTCAGTCAGTCGTCGTCCCTGAAGTCCAACAGCAACGTTAGTAAGGACAGCGGCAGTGGCAGTAAGAGCTCATCCTCCAAACAGAAGAAGATGGAGGGGAAGGGCTCTAGCAGTGCTAAAGAAAGCAAGGTGAGGGCTTGTTCCGTCAGCGCCTTGAACCTGTTTCTTGGGTCTGCAGTTCGACGTGCGCAGTGTGATCCAAACAACAATTTGCAGTTCCAGTTGAAATGTAGTTAGTTTTAGATCTGCGTTGTTCCATGTCATGGTGCTTAAGTACCTTGGAAGTCTCTAAATTGGAAAATAACTTGGGAGAGGTTGTCAAACCCTGATGCTGATGCCTACCAAATGTTTATGTTAATTAGTGAAGTGAGTTTAGATATTAATTTGTGAAATGAGTTTCGTTGTCTTCTGATAACAGATGCTGCTTAGTTGCTGTTTAATTTGTTAATGAGAAATATCACTACAGATCTGTTTACGCAGAGTGGAGCCGTGAGCTTACTCTTGTGTCGCTGGAGCAGGTACAGGCCTCCTGCCTGTAAGGAGAGCAGGGGCCGTGCGCGGCACCAGGGTGCAGAGCTCTGGCTTCGTTGCTCCCCAGGGCTCCAGAGGGGTGCTTCTAGCTCCAGCTCAGGAAGGAGCAGAGCTCTGTGTGGTCAGAGTGCGGAGAACACTGTTGGGAAGGTGATGCAGAAAAAGTGTTGGAAGAGACTTTGCTTAGGAAGATATTTAGTTGGTGGGATTCAAAAATACCGTAGGGTGATGGCACTCTTCTGTCACTGAGATGTGATGGGCTCTTTCATCAGTATGTAAACGAGCTTTGCTGGACAGAATTCAACTTGCGAGGACATCTGACTGTGTAAGGTGTATCATCAAAAACCTGTGATGAGCAATCTCTACTGTGCAGCCAGTTTTGAGTGTAGTATGTTGAAGATGGAGGGATTCCAGCTTTACCTTTGGGCTTCCAAAGGGCGCTGAAGGCGTTGGTGCCGTCTGACTCTGAGCCCCCTGCAGCAGACGCCCAAAGCCGCCTACGGGCTGTGTAAATGGCAGCTGCTAACCCCAGCGGTTGGATTTACAGACTCTGGAATGTTTAGAGGCAAGGTCTGAAATGTTCAGGAGAGATAATTGATTTGGGGAGGAGTAAGGCAGCAAATTGCCATTAGCAGTGGCAGAAGGTAGCTTAGTCATCAGGGTGGAGTTCATGAAATATCTCAACTGGGCGACCTGCTGGGTTCATTTAGATGCCATTACCGTGAGATTTTAGAAACCTGGCGCGGTTGTGTGCATCAGTGTCTGTGCAGGGCACTCCCAGGAAGCCTGTAGATAGAGGCTTTGCATCACAGGCTGCTGCTCTGGCCTTTCCTTCCTCATCAGCATCGAACTGGCCCTAAACCTGCTGTTGGTCTGGGTGATGTTCTCACGCTCCAGAGATGTTTAGTCACGCCTTTCTTGAGGCAGTGTACTCTTCCTGGTGATGCTTCTGAAATACTACTCTTCTCATGCCAGAGACATTGAGCAGAGTTTACTGTTGAGAGAAATGAGACTACATAAAAATATATACAGCATCTTTGTTAGAGTGGAGAGACAGGACTTAGAAACGGCAACGTGGGAGTTCTTCCAGTGCGTTAGAGCTACGAGCTGGGTTACAGCCTCTGTCTTCCTCTGTGCCAGCGTGTGGTGAAAGCCTCCTGGTAGCTGTGTCACTGTGTGGTTTATGGCAGCTAAAGCAGCTACAAGGCTGACCGTACTGCATACAAAGTGTGCAGTCGTGGGAAAAATGTATACAGTACATGCTTTTGTTTTTTTTTAATACAAAGATTATTCAATTACTCTTTAAGTTTGTGATTTGGCAACAATTTTCCTTTCAGGAAAAGATCCTGAACAATTCATCCAACTGCCCCCCTGTGTCTGCTCCATCTACAGAGAGCTCCAAGTCAAGAAGAGCAAAACTTGTTTTTGATGATAGGTAAGACAGTGAGAGGGTGCCTTTCCCTTTGTGGGGTCGCTAATCTTGGAGCACAGCCAGCTCCCCGGGGAGAAGGGCTGTCTTTTTGCTTCACGGAAGATGCTGAATACCAGTTTACACTCTGGAGAGCTGCCTGTTGCTCCTGCAGTGATGTGCTCTGTGCTCCCTTTACTTGGCAGACAGCGCACCCCTGGAGAAGGAGCTGTAGCCTGCCCTGTACATTCCTGCAGAGCGGGAAAGGACCAAGCAGTAAACGTAAATACCCAGGGTTTTTCAGTGTTGATGGGTCCGTTGCACCCTTCCAGAACACTGCTGCTGCCTGTCTGTGTTCCCTTCTTAACAGAGCCTGCTTCATCCACAGGCAGTAGTTGCTGTCAGGGACGGTGATCCGCCAGCTTCTGTAACTTGAGTTAGATGAGGGGAAAAAATGAAAGACCTTGACATTAACAAACCTATGTCATAAAAGGACATGTGGTGTAGATGGTGCTGAGTCCATAAATTTGTGTCTTCTGTTGTAGGACTTACTCAGCTGATCATTATTTACAGGAAGCAAAGAAGTTGAAACATAATGCGGATGCATTGGTAAGTAAATCTGCAGTGTTTATCCAGTGTTCACACTGGATTTTGTTCACCGCTTTTGCCATGTTGCTGTCTTTCTGTACTGGAACTTTCTGGTATTTCCTCTCAAGTTTTGTCCTCACTTTTTTTTTATTTTTTATTTTTATCATCTCAGTCTGACAGGTTCGAGAAAGCTGTGTACTACCTAGATGCTGTGGTGTCGTTCATTGAGTGTGGGAATGCATTGGAGAAAAATGCTCAGGAATCCAAGTCCCCGTTCCCTATGTATTCAGAAACTGTGGAATTAATCAAGTAAGCACTGGAAAGCGTATAAGAAGCCAAACAGATGGGAAAGAGGTCTGGAAATCAGAGCTGCTACATTTAACTGAAGTTTTGTCACAGACTTTTGAAATCTCGCTCTCCCCTAAAACTCCCCTAACACTGGATCACTTGCCACTTTCTCCAGTTGCTGAGGCATAAAGTGTGTTCTCGGAGGTTGAGAACCTTTGTTCCAAGGTTCTTGATGTCTCCCAACAATACATAACCCATGAAAAGCAAAATTATTCCAGTTACTTTGTTTATTAGGGCCTGAGGGGGGAGGTACCTGAAATGGTGCAGACAGTTGAAACTGGAAATTCACAAGAACTTTGACTGGTAAATGCTTGTGTCCTGTTTTGTTTCGTGGCTTACCTGTTGATGGTTTGTTTGCAGGTACACTATGAAACTGAAGAATTACTTGGCCCCGGATGCTACGGCTGCAGATAAAAGGCTAGCAGTGCTTTGGTATGTGAATTCTGAGTTTCATTTGGAGTGCTGATTGATTTCTAGTGCTTTCTCTTGGAAATGCTGTCTCACACTGAGCTCTCAGGTGTTTTGAACCAAATATGAGTTTTCCATTTGGCTGTACAGAAGAATTAATGCTATATGTGATGATTGTAAATGGGGGAGAGAGGATGTTGACAACAGGGGGCAGGTCTTTGAACGGTTTGGGAAATGACTTCGTGACATCACGTCAGGTAGTGCTTCTGTTTTGGAATAGGGTCTCATTGATGAGTTGTCTGGGACATGCAGCAAAGTTATTAATGTGGCTGGAAATGACAGAGGTGTCATCTTGAATTTCCATTGCCCTCCATGGTTTGGTGAAAGTGCTGCTGGTGAATTGAACTCTGTTTTCTCTCTCTGTAAATTACAATATTCAAAAATAATGGGTTGCTGTTGAGTCGATGCGTGGCCAGCTGGTATTGGGCTGTGATCGAAACGTTTCAGAAAACACTGTGGTGGCATTAACAAGTAAACTGTTTTCTGGTTTGGGGTTTATTTTTTGTAAAATAGCATTATCAACACGCTCTGCTTACTCATTTGATTGAGTTTATGATTCTGATCAAAAGCTTTCTTGGAAATATAAACTTGAGACTGAACCCCTTTACTGGATTTGAATAACAGCAGAAAGGATGGGGGTCCTTCCTCTGTATTCACCCAGTGGTGTGTCAAAACTTGGAGTGACTGTGAAGAATTGTCACCTGCCTCCTGAATTAACGCAATGGCTGCAGCAAGCCATGGAGCAGAACCAGCTGGTGTCAGGTGGAAGAGAAAGGGGAGGCCGTGGCAGAATACACTAGCTTCAATGTGTCATGACATGAGCAAAAAAATAAATTAAACCTTTCTGTAGGAAGTAAATTAGTGTTGTCTCCTGAGCTCAGAACTGGAGATTACCTATGTCAGCAGAATCACTGAAAATTACAGCTTCAGCTTAAGGCACAAAAGTGTTTCTTAGTTCCTTGAGAAGTTAAAGGTGGTTTGGGATTTTTGCTAGTTAGGACTTGACAACTGGCTGTTCAGGATTGAGAGAGAAAGCTTTGAAAAACACAACCACCGTGCTGTGATAAACTTGACTTTAACTGTAAATGTTTTGCTGTTCTGTCTTTGGTTAGTCTTCGGTGCCAATCTCTGCTATACCTAAGGCTTTTCAAACTGAAAAAGGAAAGTGCATTGAAATATTCTAAAACTCTGACTGAACATCTGAAGGTAACTGCATACGTATTTTCTTCGAATGCTAAAACCTAATCAAATTAAAGCTCTGCTTCATTTAAAATTCCTCTGTCCGGTTCTCGGACTGCTGCATGCGAACCGCCAGCCTGCCCTGTTTAGAGCTGGACCTTGGAAGTGTGTTGCAGCTGGGCACCTTAGAGCTGGGAGGATGCAGTGTGACTGTGGTGTCACCAGCCCACTGGTCCCAGCGTGACAGCTCCCTATTAACAGTTGGGTGTAGCTTTTGTTTTGATTAAATTTAGTATAGACTTCAAAGAGAATTTAAAAAGATATTTCTTGCTGCAGATAAAGCTGAAACTTCACTTTGTGTCTTCACTGATTTGTGCCTTAGTCAGCAGTTAGAGGGGTGGTTTTCCCCAAATTTAAAAGTATGTTGATATTACTCAGGGTTTTGATTATTGCTTGAAAGAAAGCCAGAAGAACTCATTTGTTCAGAAATGACCGTGTCAATGACCAGATGAAATATGGTTAGCTGATGTATAAACATAACTCAGGTGACAAATTTATTTTTCCCCAACAGAATTCCTATAATAATTCTCAAGCACCATCACCTGGTATGGGAAGGTAGGTGGTAAAAGTTTTTACCTGTATTTCTCCATTTGTAGCTAGTTTTCTACGTGAACTGTGGTGCTGAAGCACTCAGAGTAGCTTTTCACCCATCAGAGTGCTGGTTGTTTCTTAGCTAATTCCGAGTTGTTTTAAGGTCTAGATTTTGGTTCAGTTCTCACGTAATTATTCTGATACAAGGTTTGGAAGACTGCTGTACAGAAACTCTGTCAGGCAGCTCCTTGTTGGGAGGGAAGAACAAAGTCAGTGTGTCATTACCACACAAGTCACTTGTCTCAGTGAGTTCTGTTGTTTTATGTAATGCAGTTTACTTCTGTTCTTAAACCATACCTACCGACCTTGTATAGATCACTCTATCAAAACCCAGAATTACAGAATTCTAGGAGGACATTCCAGATCTGCATGATGTTATCTGGAAATGTACTGTTATGGCAGTATGGTTACCGTGTAGTTTTAACACTGTTGCTGTTGTGTGAGGTTCAATTTACTGAAATAATGAATTTAACTGACAGACGGTGAGCATTGGTTTGGGCTGTGAAGGTGAAACACAGGAGGTGGGGGGGCCTCAGTGCTGTTGACCAGCTCATGCACTTCGTTTGTTGCAGGGCAAATCCTGTGGGGCGTGGGAATGCTTCAGCATCCCACGTCCCGCGGCGTGGGAAGAGTGGGGTTTAAGAGCGTAGGTCACGCCTGCAGTCCGTGTGCATGCGTTTGACAATGTGATGTTTTCCTTTGGGTAAGCAGCAAGCCTGTTGGTATGCCGTCTCCAGTCTCTCCAAAGCTGTCTCCAGGGAATTCAGGAAATTACTCCTCTGGGGCAGCCAACCCTTCAGGGAGCGGGTCTTCGGTGACGATCCCCCAGAGGATCCATCAGATGGCAGCCAGCTACGTCCAAGTTACGTCCAACTTCCTCTATGCCACTGAAATTTGGGACCAAGCTGAGCAGCTGGCTAAAGAACAGAAAGGTGAGGGTTGGCCAGGGGCGGGTTATAACCCCAGGCTGTGCTGCAGTGCCAGCAGGTCTTGAACTGTGGAGTTACAGTTAACGGTTCCCAGGATGGGTCCTCTGCAAGGGGTGGAAGGTGGTTGCTTTGCTTACAGAGATGTCCCGGGCTGGTGGGCTGGGTTGTCAGGTGGAGCTGGAGATGAAATGTTTCCCACCAGCTATGTTTAAAATACAGAAATCTTGCGTTTCCCATAGATCCTTAGCTGAAGGATGAGGAGCTTGGTGCATTTCTTTTTCTGAAATACTTGCCTTCAGTGAATAGAGATGTTAGAGGGAGAAGGCCAAGAATGTGTTATAACAGTTTACCTACAGTGTAATCATTCTCATCAGCCAGTCTTCTGCAAAGTAGTAGGGAGATGGACTAGGAAGGACCTTTTTCCTTTCTTTTATTCTGCCATCGTTCAGCCGTCTTTCGTTTCTCCTGCCTTAATCCAAAAGGTTTGTGCTGAGGAGGTGGGGCTAGGGGTGCGGTGTTTCCCTTGCAGCACCCGGCGTGGAAGGTTGTGCCTGATCTAACTTGTGTCTCTGTTGTTTTAGAGTTCTTTGCTGAACTGGATAAAGTTATGGGCCCTCTGGTTTTTAACTCAAGCATCATGACAGACCTAGTGCGTTACACCCGGCAGGGACTACACTGGTTGCGCCTGGATGCCAAGTGATACTTTGAGCTGAAGGAATGGAAAATAGGATGCATCTTTCTCGCTGCCTCTGATTTATCTCCACAACACTGTGTCATGTCAATAAGGAAGACTGCCATAACACATTGCTTAGTTGACACTAAGAGCAAGGAATGCTTTCACATGTCTCCCATCCTGATTTGTGTTTTGTGTTTTCACCCCAAATTATCTTGTTCATGGACTTCTTCAGTATTCCCTTCTTAAGTTATTTAAATATTTTTAAATTTGCGGCATATAAAGGTGTAGCTTTGCTAATCTATCACGGATAGATTTGGTCATTGGAATTCCAGTCATAATGCATAAATAGTCAGTTTAAATACTATTTATTTTAATTGTTTAATTTTAATTTTGAACGGCCCAGTTTTGGGTGTTTAGCCGTTTCTTCCCTAAATTTACCCTTTCAAGTACTTAGCAGAAATTAAACATAGACACTTTATTTAAGTACTTTGTGAGCTTTGTTACTCTGTAATGTCTTGTGGTGGTAGAACCTGTAAAAGGAATTAGGATCGATAGGTTCTAACGTGTAGGAACGCCATACTTCTCATGCCTAATGCCTATGAGTCAACTAATAAATGACAGCTAGAGATTTATTATTGCAGAATTTGTACTAAATAGAAAAATTCCAGATATTCTTCTACATATTAAGATACTTCATTTAAATGAATTTTAAAGAAATTTATATGGAAAAATATTTAGCTGGATCTGACTTGGGTTGCTTTCAAGGCAGTTTGAAAGCATTGATTAACACTATAACAGATCACAAAACATTACAGTAACTCGCATTTAATGTAATATCAAAGTAATGGTATAGGAATGAACTTCAGTCTGATAGGTGCAATGCATACAGGAGAGGTTTCTGAAATGGACAATCTTGTGCTTTTTTGTATCTCTTCATTTAAAATAAGTTTTGTTTCCTTGCTTGTCATTTTTTGACACTTAGAAAATCAGCAACTTGGTGGTTTAAAAAAAAAAAACAAACCAACAGTAGTACAACAGTAGTTAAACTCCTACCAGAACTGTCATCTGCATTTTTTCCATTGATGGAGAAACCAGGAATCTGAAATAGGAATCGAGGTCCATTCTTTCCTGTTAGGGTCTGATGGCGGATGGACACTACAGCATGACAGCGCAGCAGCCGTTGTGGGGTGGGAGCACGCCTGCTGCCGCAGGGAAGTTGTCCAACTGCTTTGACGCAGAATGGATTTAACACTTGTATTTACCCCATGTTAATGAAGGTCCCATTCATGTTTGATCTATTTGATGGAGCAGAATTTTCACTTGAGAGGAGGCGATTTGGCGCGACAGCGATGGTTCGAGGAGTTGCAGCTGACTGCTCTCAACGTGTAAACCAAAGTACCTTCCCACGCGAGGTGCTTGTCTGAGTAAGAGGTTCAAAATGCTACTGCTTTCAGTATTGCTTAGTGCCCCTAACATGTCTGGTGTGCCTTATGCCTTACTTTTAGATGAAGATTTTATGAACTGTTTACAAGATGTTTTACAGCAGGACCAGGTATACTGTATGCAGTGGTCTTCTGCAGTACTTTGGTAAAATTCCATTTCCTTTGTAAAAGTACCGGTGTCTGTCGTACAAACTGACTTCTCATTGCAGTGGTCTCCTTTTGAAGAGTTAAACTCTGAGTACTTTAGAGTGAGATTGTGGAATGCTGCTTTGTTTTATCTCCCATTCAGCCCTTTATTCTGTACCAGATACGAACGCGCATGTTCAGGAAAAATATTGCACTAAAGTTTTGTGTAGTTGTAGTTAAGTGCCAAAATCATGGCAACCTCGAGAGAAGGAATAGAATTCTACGCTACTTAGTACTGCAGTATGTCCTATGGGCTTTAAGAGTTTAGAAGTTTTGCAGGTTAGTAACCTACTAAAAGGTAGCTGCATATTCGTAGAGCTTCCTTTGCGTCCCAGCGTGTTTTGTACTTCCAGAAGAGCTTTGCGACATAGGAGCCGACGCGTGGTGGTCAGGCCTGTGACTTTTTCCATTCTCGCTGAACCTACTGTCCGGGTCTGTAGAGCATCCTTTTTATGGAATCACTGTGCAAGATCACATTTCTTTCAGTGTCTGCAGTTAGAGACAGAACTCTGTACCCTCAGACTCTGCATCCTGGCTCATGGGACACTGTCAACTAATTTTTCCTTTAATACTCTAAAGTGCCTAGCACACTTTTGACGCTATATAAAAATACCTTCTTAGAAGTTGCATTCGTAGTTTTTTTTTTTTTTTTTTTTTTTTTGTGTAGTGCTGCACTAGCCAGCATGGCTGTTTTTTGGCTTGCTCCTTTGTGCACAGTTACCATGACTGTAAGCAGGAATGGTCTCATCTCTGGGAATTATTTTTTTTCCTTTACTTCAAGTCCCACATATACCTTTTGGTGTCAGGTGCAATTGTCTCTTAAAAATGTATCACTTACCGCTAGATGGGTGGATCTTAAAAATGGTCTTCAGATAACCAGAAGACTTTTTACATTGTGTCAAAACGTGGACCTGCACTGGTTGGAAGCGTCCCGCTAACGGTGCAGTTAGGGTGAAGTAAATACCCTCTGGAGTGCTGTCCCGAGCTTCCTGTCCCTGTAGGAGATGCACAGTGGTCTTGTTATTTGGAAAGAAATGCCTTACTCATCCGTGGTTATTTCAAGCAGAGGAACTTAAATTTCACAGTTCCAAAAGCATATCTGATTTGGGATTTACCATTGTTTCAAAGACAGAAGTTACGTATTTTGTCAGATCTCATAGCTAAAAAATTGCAAATACTCAACAAGCTTCCACCCCAATGTCCAAATGCAGACTAACAGTCTAAATCTGCCTTTTTTTTTTTTTTTTTCTTTTAACCTCTCCCCAACAGCAGTGGAAACGCATGTCACTTCAGCACTAAGGCAAGTCTCGCTAGTGACTAAGGAGGGAATCCCTAACTCCTGGTTCCTGAACGATTCCCTAGGCAATTGTATCCTAACACATATCAACGCCGTCGCTTCCGTTCCCTTACTGAATGCGGTCCCAGTTGGTGAATCTTAAAAATGGCTTAATCAGACTAGGCTTGCTCAGATATCACTATGATTTGGATTTGCTGTGAAACTTGCAGGTTCCTAGAGGATAAGGTGCAACCGTTTCTGTTTATAAACAAATCTTCAGGACACCAGAGTAAAACAGCCCGATACCTTTATTTTAATTTGAAACTCTTAGCCATAAAGTAGAGCCTTGGATGGCTCTTCTTGGCTTTTGATGGCAGTATGCAATTTGTATTGTACGTGTCTTTTAATATATATGTATATATATATGAAATCAGTCTGTCCAAAGTATATGTTATACTTGTTTTTAGATTATGGTGCAACTGACTATATTGATATATTATTTATTGAGTGCTGAATCACCGTCTTACTGGTGATAAATCTTGCATATTATACAGGAGTGCAATGTATATTCCTTTAGATTGCTGAGGCTTGATTGCTGTGATAACAAAAAAAAGAAAAAAAAGCCCTGAAATGTATTTATGATGGCCCCGACAGACACAGAGTCAGTACTTGATGGAAATAATGTTGTTCTTGCCTGGGGCAAGTAAAATAAAGCCGTAGGCAGATAATTGAGTGGTTTTCCGAAATGGGAAACTATTGGAACGAGGGACTCCCTCTGCTGTATTCAATATCTCGTTTGCCGATCAGATTTTAGTCACTGCAGTGTTTACATAAAGGGCCTGAGCAAGTCAAGTTTGAATTACCCACTGGGGAGTAAGCAACTTCCAAATTTCTCGATTTCTGACAAACGTTTTGGTCAGGGTTTAAATTACTCCGTCTAATGAAACAGTGTTACGGAAAACAGTAGGTTTCCAAGCAGCAAGGTTAGTGCTAGATATCTGTAAGCATAGAGAGTAGCCAAAGCTTTTGGTAGCCAACTCAGACAAATACAGACCTGTTCCAGGAGGCGAGTGTCCTGAGCGTGGAGGTTCCACAAACTCAGTCGGTCAGGGAATCGCGATGTGTGTCTAACTCCGTTTCTTTCCAAGGAATTGCTCTCTTGCCGTGATGCCATTGGAAAACGGCGATGTTGGGGGACGGGGGGAGGCGGGGGGGGGAAGGGTCAGCTACATAGGAAACGAATTCTCGTCTCAGCGCAAGCTCTGGCCTTTGCTGGCTCAGCCTTCGAGACAGCGTTAGCTCTCCGCCAGCCTCAGCCGAGCTTCAGCTGAAGACACCATAGCGAGCAGTTGGAAATGCTGCGCGGCAGCATCGAGTTCACATAGGAAGTCCGTGTAAATGTTTACCTGTTCTAATTCCACCTGGAAACTTAATGGAAATGTGTCTGCTCCTGTTGTAACTCTCCGCGTCTGCTGATGGAGCTGGCGCAGGCAAATTGGAATGCAGCGTTCCCTGACTCCAGTTTTTATATGCAACCCTTGCAGTCGGTGCGGTTGGGTGCACAGTACTTCTGCAGCGTTCGGTTTTGGCTGCATCGGCATTACGCATCTGGCAACTCAACCCTAAGGACCAGGCGTGACTTTTGCAAGCACAGTTCCTGACATTTGTATCTGGTCCCCTTTTAAATTGTTTTAAGAAATTTTGTATATGGAGGATAAAGTGCTTATATATTTATTAAAAATCCTTTATCTTAATTGAAATTATTATTTGGTGAAGAAGGGTTTTTCTTTGGGGGGAGGGTCTGTGGGTGGGGGAAGGTAACTTTTCACCTGTCACTTACAACCGAAGCCCTTATTACCGTACAGAAAGGTACTGTTAGTAACTAATGGGATGTCTCTGTTTTATGCTTTGTACATGACAAGTCCATGTGTTACATTTTGTTTCTATCGGAATATTTAGGCATCTGTCTTGAACCAAAACCTAAAAACAACACACCAACTGTGATTTTATTTGTTGCAATACATTTGAAATTTCAAAGGGTACTTTGGGGCTCAAAATTAGGATTTCTAAGTCAGTATGTGCATTTCACGTAATAAAGCTGTTAATGGTGAGCAAAGTATTATATACTAACTAGATTTTTTCCACATCTGTATAGTATATTCTATGTATTTTGTGGTATTGAGATTATAGAAAGTTTAGTGTCTGAAACATGCGTTTAATGTGTATTTTTAAACAAATTTATGGCAATTAAAATATTTGGAGAAAAGGGTATCACATTTCAATTTGTAAAGATCTTTTTAACTACTGTGTCATTAAAATGCTTTGTACAATGCAAAACTGTAACTGGAGAAACTAAGTTTAATAAATATCAAATAGATTTTCTGTATTAAACTTCACAGCCGCTGTGGTTCTGTCTGTCGGATGGGCTGTCCCCTCCCTAGCGCTGGGTTCTTGAGCAGAGCTCTCTCTCTTGATCCCCATGCTCTCCGTGCAACGCAGGAAGACAGCGTTCAGCGTCTGTGCCCAGACCCACTGATAGCGGTCTGACCAACAGCAGCTTTGTTTCTCTCAGCTCTCCGGGTTAACACGCTTCTGGTCGAAATCAGGTTTTGATGAAATGTGTTCTGGATTAATTGGATCCTTCGGGTGGGGAGGTCAGCTTAGGATGTGGGCAATTTTGTTTGGAAATAATTTGAAAGTAAATACGACTCCGATTACCGCCAGATATAGTTGGCGTATTGGATCTGCTAGCAGCATTATCATCAGCTTGTTTGCTCTTTTCTGACAGGCCTTTATTTGAAGTGGAGATAAGAGTTCAGCTATCNTTCTGGTCGAAATCAGGTTTTGATGAAATGTGTTCTGGATTAATTGGATCCTTCGGGTGGGGAGGTCAGCTTAGGATGTGGGCAATTTTGATTGGAAATAATTTGAAAGTAAATACGACTCCAATTACCGCCAGATATAGTTGGCGTATTGGATCTGCTAGCAGCATTATCATCAGCTTGTTTGCTCTTTTCTGACAGGCCTTTATTTGAAGTGGAGATAAGAGTTCAGCTATCGAGACCGAAACGAGATGGAAGCGTGATCTGCTGTGTGCGCTTGCCAGGCTGAAAGATAAATGTCTAAAGTCCAGTGTGAAATAAGCACTGCTGCTTGAAAGCCTTCTGTGCACTTACCGTACGCTTTGGTCAGAGGATACAAGGAAAAAACAGGTAGTTTGCAGAATATACATTTTAATCCACACCTTAAAAAAATATGAACAACTACAAAAAACAAAACAAATATATAGATGCAGAGTCCTTTTATTGAGCTTGGCCAGTCATCTTCTGGTGTGTGCAGCAGAGGTACAGCCTTGGTTAGCAAATGCTCTCCAGCTCTTCAGAGTCCTTGTAGCAGTTCTTACGACAGAAGTGTTGCGTGTGCTGTTAGCTGATTCACTGTCCTAGCTTTCGAACAGTCAATAAATACTTCACAAGCAGATGTGAGCATTGTTAGCAGTAACAGCGATGGGTGTTCTTCCTAGCGCAGGTCACTCAGAGGCTGTCCTAAGGAAGCAGCGGTTTTTCCTGGAAAACAGAAGGTTGTCAGCCTTCAGTAATTTGTCAGGCTAAGTAACTTTTTCATTACTTTTCATATGTATTTGGACAATTTACTCACGTCTAGTGTGCGTGAGAACTAAGGAGTATTTGCTTCAGTATGTTAGCTGTCTTCTGTACGATGAGCTCAAGTAATCACTTTGAAGTGATTACTTTGGGAAAAATACCACTTCCAATTAATATATGCTCTAAAGAACAGAATTGGCTTTGAGAAGGATGAATTTTCAAGGCCTCTAAGTGGTTACCTAAGTTCTGTCTAGAATCCTGTGGGTGGTTTGTTTTTTTTTTATTTTATTTTGATAAGATGGCTTATTTGGGGCTGCAGTGAAATGCCAAAGGCTGGCCATCAAGGGCACTCGGGTTCTGTTCTGTTTGCACTGCTAACAAAAGAGGTCTGAATCTATTGCTCCATCCCTATTCCTGGTATCTCTTTTATGTACAGAATTAATTCCCTATCTTTTTTGAGTGACAGTAGGCAGGAACTTCCTCTACATAACACAGAATCAAGTCCCTGAGCCGTATCACGGATTAGGCTTCGTTACCTGCACAGCATTGTGATGCATTCAGCGTTGTCCCTGCACGAGGCTCCAACGGGTCTCAGCGAGACTCCTCTCCAGAAGGGCGTCATCCGCCTTTGTCTCGTCAGGCCAGGTTGTGGGTGGTGCAGGGAGGCACCGAGCACCTGGAACAGAGCAGCACCGCAGCTGTCAGGAACACGCCGCAGCTGTAGGCAGTTGCTCAGCTCAATCATCTTAAAAGTTTGAAGTTAAAAACTTGAAATCTTCGTGTTTTCAGACTTTACTCTGTTGAAATGTAACTGCTTGTATCCTAGTCCTGAAGGAATAATTCTAAAAATCAACATTTTTAATTGTCTTGGGAGGGAAGGCAGAGTGACTTGCTGAATTACCTCTCAGAGTGGCCCACCAGGAGTTACTCTACTTGTTCAGGATGCTGAGTCAGCTAAAAGAGAGCTCTCCCGCTTCTGACTCCCGCCCGTTTCGTTCATGCAGCTCCAACACTTCCATCCGCTGCCTGACCCTTCCAAGTAGCGCTTTGAATAGTCACCTCTACTTACCTGGCTGAGCAGCAGTGCGCAGAACAAAAGGATGGCCGTGACTTTCAGACAGTGCATCTTCAGGGGATGAGCTGCCGCTCCGGCTGTAGGAGCAGCTGTGGGCGGAGGAGGTTGGACGAGCCTCAAATAGAACTTCCCGAGCTTCAGACAGATTTTTATAGACTTCATTCTCTTATCATTGCATCAACTGTCAGTTGTTACAGGAACAAAGTTCATTTCAGAGCAGGAGGGAATTACAAAGTTAGCATCTACTGAAGCGATCTGGTTCAAGGCCTGTCTATCTGGCTAATAATTTACCCTCCTTCCACTTGTACTTTGTCTGGTCACTTACCAGATTTGCCAACTGTTCCTTTTTTAAAACCTACCTAGCGTGTTACCAGAACCCCACTGCAAGTAAAATGTGGGTGGCCAGCAGTACCGTGGTAAAGACCAAAGGCCGTGACCTTATTTGACTTCTGTGACATTCGCAGTATGTGCAGCTCTGAGTTTGCCAGCTGGGAGGTGGATGCTGTACTGAGATTCTTTGGGGCAGAGAATCATGCTGGTGATTCTGCTGCTCGTTCTTGGTGCGTGAGAGAATCACGAAGCAAGTTGCTTTTGTTTCCGGTAGCGTGGTACTTCAGAAGCAGCTGTGATACCTCCTGCATGGGGTTTGGAATGCACAAATTACGTAATTACTGGTACAGCACAGACCTGTTCTTTCAAAGAGCGTGAGGCGTAGGTAGTCTCTAAATAGCCAATCCCAAAAGCAGAAGAGATGGTTGCAAGGGTTTTCTGGAGCTGAGCTGCTCCGTGCAGCAAGGCCGTGGGTCCTTCAGACGAGCCGTCCCTGCCGTGGGCTGCCTCTGCGCCCTGCTGTGCAACGCGTGCTTGGCCCTCCGGCAGGTGCCAACGCAGCTCCCACTGATGTGGACAGGCACGCTGTAATGGAGAAGAACCTTAAACTGTTCGGTGGAGAAGTGAGAAGAGATTGCAGCAGCCTAGAGAAAGGAATGTGTGAAAAGAACTGCATCGTACCTCTCACCGTGTCCAAAATCTCAGTGTAGACGTGTTTTCCCCACTTGTCTCCCACTGGGACAGGTGGGAGAAGTGTGTGTCTAAGATCACCAGTCTGTAAACTCACCGTGTCAGTGTTCACTCCTCCTCCCCGTCTGCGATGTTTTATGCATCCAGCTTCCCAGTCTGCCCAAATACGCTGTGTCAGGGAAAAGCCCTCTGAGATAGCAGAGCAGCAGAACACCGCTGTAGTTGTGTCAGGTACTACGTGTGGATTTTGGAGCACTGTTCTAAAAGCTAGTCGACAGGTACTGTATAAAATAATTATGTTCTAGCTAAATTATAAATCCAAGTTTGGATGCAGGAGGCTGCAGTTTTCTGTGATTGCTTCATGTGGAGGCATAAGTGCCAGCGTGGAAGGCAAGTTACATAGATTAAGATAATGCCTGCCATGTTGTCAGGTTCCAGCCTACAAATGATTACCCCTTCGCCCAAATTTCACGGGGATTAAATAAAAACCCTTCGCAGTGTATTGCCTCCAGCCCACTGCTGGAGGATTTGCTCCTTTCCTGGGGTCCCTCTTCACTGTGTCTGTCTTCCTTCCCTGTGAGGAAGAATCAAAACTGGGCTTTATGTCACAGCCTTGTGTCTCACATAGGGAAAGAAACAAGATGGTAAATCATTGCAGATCAAATAGCTGAACTTCAGTTTTCTTATTTTTATTTTTTGCATTTGTCTGTGGATTTCTCAGTTGTTTTTCCCATGAAGTCCCGTCTTTACATGCATCTGAGTTCTAATTTCTCCTTTCTCCAGCACGCACTGTAAAACAGACAGGAAGAAAAAAAGAGACCAGGGGCGAGTCTGACTTCATCTGTGGAGCGCAGGTTAGGAACGACAGCTCAGCTCTGAGAGCAGCGCCCTCAGGAAGTTGTTGTTCTCAGCTTTTTGGCTGGCTGAGGCTGGTACTTTGTGACATTAAAATTGTCCCTAATAGCGTCCGCCTGTAGTTGTGGATCCCTTCCAGGCCGCAATCTGTTTACTCTGTGCAAGACAGAAAACTGGACTGATTGTTTCCATGTATGCAAATCCAGCACAGCCCAGCTGTCTGCTGCTAGCCAGTAGAAAGCCACAAAGATGCTGGTTAAATAATTAAAAAAAAAAAAAAAAAAAAGAAAAGGGCCACAAATAATTGTTCTGTTTCCACTTTTAACATTTAGTGAAGGGAGAACAGGACTAAATCAGATGACAGAGCCGTTTTCAGCCACGCTGTTCAGACTCTGAAACCCGGCCCAGCTGAACGCCCAGATACCGCGGCGTCACGGCTGGCGGCCTGCCGAGGCGCGGGCTGGGCCTGCCGGCAGCTCCGGAGCCAGGGGCAGCTCAGCGGGATTGCAGCAGGAGGTGCAGGCGGGGGCCAGCTGCAGCCCGCCCACTGCCCCTGCCGCCGGGTAGGGCAGGAAGCCGGGCCCTGGCAGCCGTGCTGCTGCCGGAGGGAGGCTGGGGGGCTGAGGGCCGCAGTAAACTCACCGTGCTGCGTGTTCACCGTCGTCTAGCAGCTGGGCAGGACAGAGGTCAGCTGTCTGCGAACACGGGCTGGGATCTCAGCTGGGCTGAGCTGCTCACCCTCAGCAGAACTGCTGAGAGGCATCAGGGAGGAAGTATTGCCTCGGGCTGCCGGCATGTCCTATTATTTAGGCTACAAAACAGCTGCTGTTGCTCTTTGTGGAAGCCCCAGTTAAAGAGTTCTGAATAAAGTATGCCTCCACGCGTCTTGGCCAGCTCTCACCGTTGTAGGAGCCAGTCCATTGCTCCCTTCTTGCTTAAGCTACAAGATGCCAGTGAACTGAAACAGAGTAAGATGTAAGCGCAGAGTATTTTTGGCACAACTTGCAGCCCTGGACGGCTCGTATTGCACCTGACGTACAAAATACAGCCTTTGACTGCAAAACTTGCATACCCCCCAGCTTCCTGAAGGAGACTGTGCATCGTTGTCTCCCACACAGTTCAGCCCGGAACCCACGAACTGTCACAGAAAAACGCCCCTGCAGATTAGATAAATGGTCAGTACCAGCTGCGGGAGCAGCACAACAGGGAGATAACCGTGTTACTTTGCTTGGTGCGCGAATTTGAGACAAGCAGCTCAGTGCGAAGGGAAAAAAGATAGATAAAGGAACGAGCCAAGTGTTCTGGACTTTGGAGAGCAAACTGTATCATGTACACAGTCACAGGGTGAATTTCCTAGTCATGAGTTTGAAAATAAACCCTAGAATAAAGTCACTTAAATCGTCCTCAGGTGTTAATCTTTTGTTCTCCTTGTAGTTCCCAAGAAGCAGCTTCTAATTCAGCCTACCAACTCTAACCAGACATCGGGATTGCAGATAATCATCTGATCAACATTAATGAGTATGCCAGCCTGGTAAGCGTGCGGAGGGTCACAGCCCACATTCCTTCTGAGCCGTCGGCCAGGCTGCGCAGTGTTGGCCGGTATCGGATGGGCTATCTGGTTTTCACAGGTATCAAGGCTAGAATATTCTATTTCAAGCAGCAAGGAGAAAGTGGCCAGTGACGGAAAGGTAAAAGGATCAAAGAGCTTACCTCTGTGGCGTTACCTGAAATCATCCCTGGCTGAAGACAGCCCTTGCTACGCTAACCATACTGAGAAATGTTTCCAAAAAACAGGAGTCAGTCAAAGAGGCTGGAAATGTGGAATAAAATAACCTGAGCCTAGAGAATTTTAGTCCAGTTATCACTCTGTGCAGAACAAACCAGACAGACAATTTGGCGCGATTCACCTTAAACACAGACTTCATACAAGGCCATGGGACAAAGTTAAACTTTATTAGGCGAGACTTTATGTCCCTGTCACTCTGGTCACGTGAACCAGCGCAGCAAGAGTTTCTTGCGGTAACATCTCCTTGGCGATGCCGTCACTTGTCGTTCTCGTAGTCAGCAGGGTTCTTCCTCTTCAGCCTCTCAAACTCTTGCGTGCCCCAGGAGTACAGGAGGTAGGCGCCCACAAAGGCTGCAAGGAAAGGGAACGCAGGACGGCGGGGTTGTTACGGTGGGAAAAGGCCTCTAGGACCACCGGGTCCGCGCGTCGGCCACAGGCTCCTGAGCCCCCCCGGGGACGGAGCCTCCACCCCCC
>VXAV01010021.1:0-31645 GCA_013399715.1 Alectura lathami | reverse complement strand
ATGATTACTAAAGTTCAAGCTTGGGATGCTCAGGGCTTTAGGCCACCGATCACACTTGTATTCCACAAGTGATAGCGTGACTCTGCTCATGCTCTGTACGCTCTGGTCCTTTGCATAGTGACCTGAAGTTCAGCTGAGAGCGTCTGTTAGTGCAAGCTTTTAGGGAAGAGGTGGTCTTCAGAGGGGGCTTAGGTCTGTGCTTATTTATATAATTATGCTTGGCATAATGTATTTTAAATAATTAAAGACATCTGAACATACTTTAGAAGTGAACAGTAAGGTCTAAGAACTTTTTTTTTAATGCTCAGTACTTCATATATTTCATAGACTGCTTTTGTGATTTCTATCTTGAGCAGACCTCTCTTGTATGGAATTATATCTCATTTCTTACATCGTGGTAAAGAAGAAGGTACCCAGAGCACTCTTCCAAAAGTGTCTTTGCTGAATTATCCAAGGCGGAACCTTGCAAAGCCATCTACTGAGCGAAATCAAAAAGGTGGGTGTGGGTATGGGTCATTTTGGCAGACGTTTTGTTTACAACTAGATTTTCTATGAGGTACATACACTGCATAAATATGCGAGTGGACACAGGGTACCTCCTTCTCTGTGCAAGGAATGTTTTGAAATAAGACCTTTTTAACAGGAAAAATCCTTCAGTAGGACATTGTTTATACCTCAGAATGCCCTAGAGACAGTCTTATCACATTGGCAATTTAATACAAGAATTCTCAAATATATTAAAATAGTTCTAACAATTTTTTTAATAGAAGTTCTTAATTCTTTAGCTGTCAATTCTGTGTATGGGTGTAACTCTTTTATGAGGATGTAATTCACATCCCATTGACTGCAGAAACTTAAGCTCTGGCTTCATTGCTCTATAGAACGCTGCTAAATCTCACTTTCCCTTTCTGGTCTGCTCTTTGCATGGTTAATACTGTCCGAGGTGGAGAATGAAAGGGATCATTGGTCCATTTTTTTTCACTTCAAAGAGTCTGCTTGGCATACTACTTCACCTTCTACTCTGTGGAAATTTGGACTGTTCAGTACTGTCATGTTAGTACTAATAGTACTAACAGCTATTCCTTTTGTATCCAGACATTTGAAAAATTCTGAGGTCTGAGATTTTATTAGTGTCTAAGAAGTATGAGGGGAGTACTGAATAAGCACCTTCTCTTAACAGTTAATTGACAAAGACATTATAGTTACCCTTCTGCCAGAAGAGGGGGCTGAAGAAGTAACATTTCAGTACCAAAGTTGGTGCAGAAATTTATTATTATTTTTTTTAATCAATATTAAAGAAGTTTGTTTGTTTTTTAATATATATAACTGATTGCCTCAATTTTGAAATTGAATCTGTTTGGTCACTTTGCCGTGTTAACCCCGATATAATATCACATAGGGTTTAATTGCTTAGAGTTAGTTACAAGACTCAGGATTAATCATAAGACATAACAGCACATTGCGCTTTGAACTAAACAAAAATACAAAAATGGAGTTGTAAGGCTTTTAGCCTTTAAGTAACTATAGTCTGAAATACTTTCTGCATGTGCTTCTGGAATATGCCAGTGGAGACCTGAAGGAAGTGGTTTTAAAATACTAACTAAAATACTGTCAGTTTTAATTACGGTGCATGTTAAGGTGATCAAGTCCATTCGTATACTCAACACTGACAGTCTAACATATGTCTTGCTTTTTATATTAGAAATTGTCTTGCTTGCTTCTGTTGTTGAATGAATATTCAAATAAACTGGTATACCGACTGGGGACCCTGACACAAATTGTGCAGTTTGATGTTTCTGTTAACTGATTCACTAAAGCTGCGTTGAAGCTATCTAAGATCTAATCTTCGGTCATGCAAAGCTCTTATCTCATTCAGTTGGATGGAAAAATATATTTGTAAAACTGCCTGAGCTTCCTTTGATGATATTCTATATCAAAGTTTGTAATGGTAGACAATAACACTTGCATCTTTGCACCTCCAGATGTGTGAAAACATTCATCTCTGTGTTTCATTTTTAGATAGAATTCCAGAGCCAGGAAGGATGGCTGGCACAAGCATCGAAGAGCCTCTTGTTTTACAAAGTATAAAGAGATGATATCTTTCACTTGTTAATTTCTCATGTAAAGCTCTTTGAGAGTTAATTTAGGAAATTCTTCTCTACATAAGTTTCTCCATTATGTCCAGCGGGACCATTTCAGTTTGTTAGAGCTACCCATGGGACAGGAAGACCGGGTTATTCTTACTGCCAATGACAAAATATTAGCAAAGGCATTCTTCCTCCAGAGCAGAGAGAAGGAAAACTGTATATAAAGTCAGATCAAGCCTATGCCTAGAATTGGGCCTAAAAATACTCTTTTTAAAAAATAAAAAATAAAAATTTACTAGATAATTTATCATTTCTGCAATTTATTATAACGTCTTCATGTGTCTTTTCTGGTTTCTGATTTTTTTTTTTTTTCAGTTTTGTTGTGTTTGGTATTTTGAATAATTTTGAATCATGTTTCATTAAGAAGAAGCTGCTACTTTTAGATAAGTATGGGAAAATAAATTTGAAAAGAAAATTAAAGTCCTTCGGAGGAATCTTTGTTCTTAATTCTCCGGAAACAAGGACTATATTTATCTTCATGCCAACAAACAAATGAGGGTAAGTCTTTTCCATCTGGAGTTGCTATAAATTGTACAGTGTAACACTAAATATATGGGAGAAGGGAGGAACTTGTGTTTTTTTCCCAAATGACATGAAAGTCAAAGTCAGGCAAAGTTAGAAATGAAGTTGATAGAAGATTACTGATTCCCAGAACTTTTTTTAGCTGAGGTATTTATATGTTTTGAGATAGTAGAAGTAGGCCTTGTAGGAGTACATCAAAAATACCGTGTAATCTGTTTCCCTCTTTTTAACAAAATTCATGGATGTTAGTGTTTCCAGTGATACTGAGAGCAGTTTTGTGTAAATAAAGTTTTAGGGTTGGTTTCCCAAAAGTCCTGTATTTGTTAATTAAATGGCACAGTAAATGATTGAGGAAAAAAGAGAGGAAGATAACATACAGTTTGCAGATTTTAGTGAAAGGACCTTGAGTTGTATAGACTACAACGTTTTGCCTTAATCTTCATTTGACCCAATTAATATTATATGTTTTTTTTTTATTTTGATAAGCAGCCAAGGCTCTGCTCTAATGTGAAATTGCAGGGAACAATTATGGCTTGAAAGGGGAAGCTGTTTTTGTCCATTTCAAGCCTCAGCAGTGAGCTCATCCCCTTCGTGTGACTGGCAATGCTGCCAGCTTCCATTTGCTTAAAAGTATCTCAGGACTGTTCTCAAGAGGAGAGGATGTGTGCAAATTTATCTTCATCAAATCCATCTTTAAGTCTTTTGTAGCTTTACATCAATTATAGTTTACTACTGGGTCAAGCAAGCAAATTTATATACGCGCTCAATGTTTGCTGCGTTAACGCCGCTAGCACATTCAGCTACTTAGCTGAAGAGCTGTCTGTGCAAAACCTCCCTGTCACAGGAATCTGCCCTGCTGCTGGGGCTCTTTTCTGCCACACTAGTGCAAGTCACTGTTCTCTCTCTTCATTTTGCTGTCTAAAAATACAGCAGAAAAATAGTCTTTAGGCTATTATTTACAAATGTCATTCATTTTGGAATGAGCTGAGAATGAGCTCTGTGGGAAGCTGCACAGAAGAACATGGATATGATTGCACTGCCACAGAAATCCCTGAATTTCGAACTTTGGTTTTCCAGAGGTCAAGTGTTTGTCTATAACCTATCTCTATATTTCTCCTGTTTCTTCATATTCTAATGGGTCAGACTGTTAGGTGTACTTGCAATGTGAATTCTCTTTTCAAGGGCGGGGAAAAGACTGCTGGAAGACGCATAAGCTCTAACCTTCAGTGCTATGCAAATCTTCCTGTTAACCGAAGCCATTGCGTCTGCTTTCTGTCTTCCCACCATAGATCATACAGAAGCTGACCAGGTGCCATGGAGCTCCCTGGGATTTTAGCAGCTGAAATTAAATACAATTTTTGTTCTCATGGAAGAAGAAGTTTGGTACTTGGCCTTCCCCAGAAACACAGCTGAGCATGCTCATTATCTCCACAGGCATAAAAGCAGAGGTTGTTACAAGGGTGTGGTTCAGTGAGCTTTGAGGTGAAGGTGTATATCTGACATCAGAGCAAAAATTTGGTGAAGATAGAAAGGAAACTTTGGTCTGTTTTCTTTGGGAACTGCAGCTTCTGTCCATTGCCAAGATTCTGTGCTGGTACAGTTGGTCTGAGTTCTCTGTTGTGCAACATGCGTTTCACCTAATTCTCCAACACCTTCACAGTATAGATTTGGGGTTTTGGAACAATCTTGTATTTTAAAGTACAGTCATTGTACAAGCAAATTGAAACCAAATTGAAGTGCATTTCTCATGGTATTAATTTGTACTACAAAGCCTTGAAATGTCTATGAAAATAGGCTGGTCTAATCACATCATTAATAGTCTAGCATTTATCCTGACCACATCGAATATGAGAGCATCTTTCAGATGTGGACATGTAGTGAGTCCCTGTGAATGCCACACTGCCTTTACTTGTTTAAGTAAGAAGAGGAAGTGCAAATCCTGTACAATATGGATACACTTGCAAAAAAAATAATTCCGTAGAAGTTTAAACTAAGCTAGGGCAGTATTTAGATGAAAATAATTCACAGTCCTTGAGTTGCAAGCTCAGACTTCAGATTAAATTTCCATCTAAGTGAGCAAACAAAAAATATTTTCTCAAACAATTGAAGAAGTTCCATCTTGCTTAATTACAGACTATAATGTCTTGCACTCACTGCCCTTATTCTTTCTGCTAGTACCAGAATGTGAGAAAAAGACACAAGAATTTAGGAGTTCAGCATTTTCAATGAGCAAAATGCATTTCTGAAGTTTATTGGCGTTAGAACAATGTAAGTGAGACTGTTATGTACGGGAGTTAGGTTTAAAGAGGCTGTTCTTTGTCTGAGTGTGATATTAAGAGTGAAGGTGACAAGGAGCCAGCGCAGTTCAGTGCAGATATCAGATCTGGAAAGCACTTTGGAAGAACTTGACCCACAAGGTTTTAAAAAAATTATTTGAAACCAAATTTTTGCTCTTCCCTAAAATCAGAGGAAACTATGTGTATACACTCCACAGTGCTGCTGCAGAGGTATTAGTTTCTGTCATGCACGGGGGAATTTTTTTTCTAGGTTTTATCAACATGCCCCAAGGAGTCAGTTACACTTTCCTTCCTGAGCACCCTTTGTATCAAGTTGATCTTGGTGGCAGTAGATCAATTTTCCGGAGGAGTGGTTACCATTTGGTGATTATGTTTAGGAAGAAAAAAAAAATGAAAATATTTGTTCACACTTTAAAAGATGCCCTTTCAGTAGTATCTGGTGTCCAACTGATCTAGAATTGACCTCTCTGCCTCACATACTTCACTTGACGTGGATCCAGCATTAAGCACATAACGTTAAGCAGTTCCTGACTGTTTTGCCTTGTCAGACTACTCGCGTGATTCATGCTTCTAGTTTGGATGCAGGCTGTCCCTCCTGTTGCAAAAGCACAACGCAGGGGGTAACTCACCATTACACTCGCTAGTTCCAATTGCATGCCAGCTTAGAGAAATACGGTCGATAAACTCAAGTAAGATCAGTTTTTAAAAAATTGCTTACTTGACGCACATTATTTAAGAAACTAACTTACCACCATGCGTGCTTTTCTTTTTTCCCCTCCGTTGTATTCAGGTTACAGAGTGGTGAGGCAGCTGAAAGCTAAATTTTTCCTCCTCAAGTCCTTTTTTCCAACTACAATATTTACTGTGCAAATCCAGCAAGGAGATATTAAGGACAGGCTTTATTTTTTTTTCTAGGAAAGTAATTTAAAAAAATAGGGGGTTAAATAAAGCTTATTTTGTTGTGACTAAGGCATTGTCTACTGGGACTCCAGAGCTTTCATTCTGATTCACCTTTGGTTTGAAAAATACCACAGCACTTGGGAAACTCCGACCAGGCTATTTTATTAGTATATTCTTACGTTGACTTTTAAGTGATGGTTGGAAGCCAGGCTTACACTTATCACTTCCTACCCCACATGGCTCGAAAGTACAACTGTTTCAGTCCAGGCAGTAATTTTTTCAAAACTTTCCAGCTCGGTTTAATGTCACATCATATATCACCCTCCACCACTGCCTCTGTTAAACATACTATTTGGGCAGCAAGCCTGCGTGTGCACATGCAGTGGTTTGCAAACCAGCAGGAATAATTTCCACTCCTTTTTAAGCTACTATTAAAATGCGTCTGGTTTTGTGAAACAGCTGGGTGGGTTTAGAAGAAGCTTCTTGGGATATGTTTGGTGAATGCCAAAATGATCATACTTTTCAGAGGATCCCCTTGCATTTCAGTATTTTCTATTTGTTATATCTGTAAAAGCTAAGCTTGCAACAGAGAAACTACAAAAACAACAGGGTGAGCTGCACAGTGAGGAGCATTCTGCTAACAAAGGTGAGTCTCTTGGGTTGACGTCTCAGTGTAATTTCCCCTGGCTTCCTTCCAACACAGTCACACATGCACAAGTCTGATATGACCCTGCTGCCTTCCTAACCTGGACAGGGCTTTGCCAGGCTGCAGGGCAGCCCCCCACCTCACGAGGCAGTGGACACCGACCCTCTGCTGGACCCATGCAACTGGGTTAGCAAATTGACTGCCCTCCAGCAAAGGCTTCTCACGATGTCTATAGCTGGAATTTCATCAGCGTGACAGGGAAGGAGCCCTGATGATCTTCGCCTCTGTCCTGTTTGACCAGATTTGCTCAGCACTGTCCAGCGCTAGAGGCAGGGTCTGTTGGCCCATCGTATCTGCAGGCACTGATACTTACACTAAGTGACACTGGAGGTTTTCAGCCCAGCCTCCCCTCATGCGTAGTTTTCTAGGATGCCGAGACCACTATGAATCTCATCCATTTTTCCCATTAGAGCTTATTTTACAGAGAAGACAGGGCTGTTGATGTTAAGAGAAATTATTTCCCTCAGGACTGTGCTCTGATCCTTTGGGTATACACCATATTTAGCCTGTTGCTGAGAGGGGGTTGTTTCGGTATTTTGTGTTTGGCGTGTTGATGGGAATTCCTAGAGGATCCTAGCTTTCCCTTTTTGGGTTGTCTCCATCCACAGGTCTCTCTGCACAAGGCTGTTGGCTACTCATGGTGGGAGGAGGGGGGACAGCTGGGGACTGAAGGTTTCGGGGGTGTGAGGGAGGCTTGACAAGGACCAGATCCCTCCCCAGCCCCAGCAGGTCTGGCTCCAAGCTCCCTGTCCTCCTCTCCCCCCCGGCACGCAGTGCCTGCTGCCTGCTCTTTCCACCACATCCCAGCGACTGTTCCCTCTCAGCTATTTATCACTTCTCTTCTTCCTTTTAAGGACAGAGGGAGGTATTTCTTATATATGAAAAAGTATTTACAGTGCTTTCTCAGGAACTTAGCAGAGCACCAGCTGGCAGGAGAAACTGACAAATCTGCTGGGAAGCTTCGAAACATCCCTCTTACTCCCCTGGGGCAAAGGAGGCTGAAAGCAGCCTGAGCTCCCAATGTCATGAAACACATGGAGACCCAGAGCCACTTCCCTGCTATGTCCCTGTTGTGTCAGAACACCCCCACCAAGCAGCCCCTCCACTCAGGGACTTATCCTAGCTCTGAGCAAAGACACTGACAGTGGGTGGGAAGCCTTCTGTGCCCCGCAGGACCAGGATCAGCCCTTTCCCATGCCAGGGCAGGGGGTGAGGATGCCAAGGCAGGACGGAGTTAAGTCCATTTGCTTGGCCAAATTGCTGCACCCCCAGGAACAAGCAAAAGCTCTGAACCTGGGGGCTAGGGGCACCCCTTAATACCTTCCCAAAAGCAAGGGATGCCAGACCCAGCTCGCTTTGCTAAAGGGCGGCAGGGGCAGGGGCAGGAGCCCAGGGGTAGGCCCTGCTGGGAATGACCTCCTTGGCTAAGGCTGGGTTTTTTAACCCAGGTACCGGGAGGATTTTCCAGCAGGATGTGGTTTACAGGGCCCCTCCCCACTGACAAGATTCTCCTCCTCTATATAGGGAGGCAGCGAAGGCAGTGAGGACTTGGACTGTCCCGGCTGCTGGCTGTACAGGTTCCTGACTCTCCAGCTCCCTCCCTGCTGCCCTACTCGGACACCTGTGAGTATGGGGTGGGGGGCAGCACACCCCTGCTGGGCCGGGGCCGGGGGTCACCACGCGCTGGGATGGAGCAGGGTGGTGAGCTGAGTGCTGTGCTACTTTGCAAAGACTTTCAGTGAACAAACCTACAGGTAGCACACAAATTCGAAATGGGAGCAGACCTACCAGACACGCTCAGATAGCTTATCCTGACTTGTGTGCTACTAATTGGGTTCTGATTAAAACGTGCTAGAGGCAATGCACATGTGAAAGCGTGCACAGACTTGGCTTGGTCCCTAGTCACTTCTAGCACTGCTTTTGCTGAGCTGAGCCCCTGGCCGTGCGCTGAGGCAGCCTGCAAGGTGTGACACTGTCGGCAGCAGGTACGCCCTGCAGCGAGGCATCGTATGGGCGTTTGGCATAGAAGAAACCTGCCAGCCTGAGCAGCTGATTTTCTTTAAGGACTTGTGCTTCTGCAGCACACCTCCTAAGCTACTTAATGAGAATGCAGCAAACTAATATCATTAGCCTGTCAGCTACTTGTTCTTTGAAGAGGAAAAAATGCTTAAAAACTAGGAGAGGAAATGGAAACATTTTTACAGAAGTACCTTGTTATTACATATGTGCATTTTTCATATGCTGGGAATCAATTTGAAGTGAAACGAATCTGATAGATGAATTTAAGTGATTTCAAACACAACTTATGTCTTATTTAAAGAGATAATAAAGAAACAAACTTCTAACAAAATACTGAGTAAATTAAGAAGACAGTAGATGGCAGTATAGAAAGCAGCTTCAATGTCATCCTAGACCTTTACTGGCTTCTTTCACGTATATATATATATAAATACATATGTAGGTATGCATGTGAGAGGTGTACTTATATGTTTGTAATGAAGAAGCAATTTGAGATGTTTTAAATATAAGGGAAATCAGAAGTTTTCCATTATTATCCAATATATACCTCTCAATGAGAGGTACATGCACTTGTTAAACATACACTTGTTTAACAGCAAGCCTGCCTTCTCTTTCTCTGGAAGTTTTGCCCTGGTGGGCAGCTTGTAAGAAGATGCTGTGCCTGGTTCAGCTTTCCAAACCCCCAAAGATCTCAGTTTCCATAAACCACCAACACAGAGGGTAAAAGGATGAAACCCCAGGGGGCAAAGCACTTGACTAAGCAGTCACTCCAGTTGCTGTGTGATACTTTTCTGGCTGTATTCACTTAGATGTAAACAATGATTTTTATTATCTCATTTGCAATTGACATGCTAGTCCCTAAAAGGTATTTGTTTTGAATTTGTTATCATTACATTTTTGTGGAACAGCTAGTATTGAGGAGAACATCACCATATATGGTAGCATGCATAGATGGGCACAGGGGATCCAGACTCTTTATAACTTGCTGAGAATTAATAGTTGCAATCTGTTGGCTTTTAAGTATGTTAATTTTAGAAGAAGCAAAGAATGAGAGGTAGCTTTCCAACTTGTGCATAGCCCAATTAAAATATGGATTATTTACGAATTCTAGTGAACATGCAGAATCTGATGTACTTCATAGAATGATATTTGGAGCTATTTGAAATAGCTGGTATTTTCCAGGTGAAGGAAACTATCCCCACATTATGTAAATCAAGTCTTTTTTTCCTTTTTTTTTTTTTTTTTTTTCCTTTACTCTTCATAACACAGATGATCACTTGGGCCAATTTCTCTGAAGTAGCAAAAGAGCTATCAAGTGTCTCATCAGTGTTATGTATTATCTTGCATTAACAGAGATCAGCACACCTGACAGGAGGCCAAGCCACTTATGGACAATTTGAGTAAAGTACATGGATAATACGTGAAAACCAGTCCTGTGAAATTACTGAAAATGCTCTCTCTTAAAATACTGGCTTTCCCTCCTCTGTGGTTTAACAACGTTATTAAACTAGTACTGATGATAACTCCATGTTCAGATCAAATTGTCTGTGATGAGAGTAAGCATTTAAGAGATGACCAGCAAGGAGAGGCAGAAGGCCAGGAAAGGATTGCTTGCAGTGCCCATCCCTAAACTGACTGTGCTGGGGAGCCAGTCCCAAACGAAGGTCAAAGGACCAGGATTCACTCCTAGATTTTTCTTTTCTTTTCTTTTCTTTTCTTTTCTTTTCTTTTCTTTTCTTTTCTTTTCTTTTCTTTTCTTTTCTTTTCTTTTCTTTTCTTTTCTTTTCTTTTCTTTTCTTTTCTTTTCTTTTCTTTTCTTTTCTTTTCTTTTCTTTTCTTTTCTTTTCTTTTCTTTTCTTTTCTTTTCTTTTCTTTTCTTTTCTTTTCTTTTCTTTTCTTTTCTTTTCTTTTCTTTTCTTTTCTTTTCTTTTCTTTTCTTTTCTTTTCTTTTCTTTTCTTTTCTTTTCTTTTCTTTTCTTTTCTTTTCTTTTCTTTTCTTTTCTTTTCTTTTCTTTTCTTTTCTTTTCTTTTCTTTTCTTTTCTTTTCTTTTCTTTTCTTTTCTTTTCTTTTCTTTTCTTTTCTTTTCTTTTCTTTTCTTTTCTTTTCTTTTCTTTTCTTTTCTTTTCTTTTCTTTTCTTTTCTTTTCTTTTCTTTTCTTTTCTTTTCTTTTCTTTTCTTTTCTTTTCTTTTCTTTTCTTTTCTTTTCTTTTCTTTTCTTTTCTTTTCTTTTCTTTTCTTTTCTTTTCTTTTCTTTTCTTTTCTTTTCTTTTCTTTTCTTTTCTTTTCTTTNTCTTCTCTTCTCTTCTCTTCTCTTCTCTTCTCTTCTCTTCTCTTCTCTTCTCTTCTCTTCTCTTCTCTTCTCTTCTCTTCTCTTCTCTTCTCTTCTCTTTTCACCCATAGCTATGCTTAGTTGAGTGATTCAGTTAAGTGCTAGAAAAATAAAAGATAAGCAACCTGAAAAGACCCTCATGCAGAGTGACTGTACCCCGAGAAATGCATTTTGAGTCAAGTAGCAGGTTACGGCTACATCCTTCCATCACGAGAGCAGGACTTGGGTTTTGAAAATAATTCACGTGCTTGGTTGTATGTTCCACTGTTCTAATGGTTCTTCCCTGTACGGCTGTGATAAGCTTTTATACTGACATTCACATCCTGCAGAGGAAGGGAAAATTGTCCCTTATCTTCTCATTAGGACAAAAGAAGTCCCTTTGAGCTCTGACCCAGGAGGCAATTCTGCTTGGCCAGTAACCTTTTAATTAAAAAGTGCTTCCTGGAGATATTTATACTTTGTCCTTGGAATAACATACTCAGGATAAACTAATTGTAAAGATGGCATTCAGCTTCTGTTACTGACATTATGAGGGAAAGGATAGTGAAAATCAGCAGGATATATCTGCAGCAGGGCAGAAGAAGGAGGAATAGAAGATAAGCTGTGGAAGTATGCATGCCTCTGCGTATGTGCATGCTTGGAGTTCAGACAAGTATAGCAGATGCATCCAGCCCTTAGTGTAATTTGGGATATTTCTGAGGCAAGAAACTTCATGTCAGTAATACTTTGCTTTTCCTCCTCCCTTCTTCAGGATAGCTCACCTCTGAGTACAGAGCAGGCTTCGCTCTTGCTCAGAAGGTCTGGGCTATCATCTGCCTGAAAGAACAAATGAGAACCTCTTGCCATGAGCTTGCTCTGATAAAATATTAGTCTCCGTTACTCTTAGCCAGCACTACAGATAAAGCCCAGGGATTGGTCAACGTCTCAATTTTGCCTTCACAGGGAATGTTCTCAATGGATGGTCACAAATCTTTCTCCCTGACCCATTTTTCCAACATAAGTCATGTGCTGGACCAGTGCAGTACAGATCAGAGATGGACTTGCAGATTTACTGCCAATTTGGAATCAGAAAGCTTCAGCAGCTCATTAGTTAAATGAACAGAACCTCATTAGGACAAATCTGCTTGCGTTTGTGGCGCTCATCTTCTACACCTTCTATCTATAAATCTTTAGTTACCATGTTTATTAATCTATACTTTGTAACTGGATTTGTAAACTGTACTGGACTACTGCTCAGACTTCATCCTCAGGTTCCAGATGTTTATTCATGAAAACTTTTGAGACAAATCAATGTTTCCTTCTCATGTTTCAGAGGAGTCACGTGGTTCAGACTACATATTCCCTATTGCTTGTAGATAGTTTTTTCTCACTGTCTTTAAATTAGTATCCACAGGACCATACTGTACTACGAGCAGTCAAATACAGTGCTGAGAGCTAAGAAGAACTCGTATTTCCCAGCTTTGCAGTTTGTTCCATTCTTAGACCTTACAACATCACCTCATTTTCAGAAAGATGAAATTTAACCATGAGAGGCAACAGTTTTACTCACAGGAGGCTCTATGTCTGATGTAGCATTTAACAAGGAAAGGAGCTTCCCTTGGTCTCTAAGCAACAAAACAGCAAAGAACTGTCGGGTTGTCCCACTGGTGGCATGCTTTGTAGCAGGCCAACAGTTTCACCTTTGGCTGGGTTTCTGAGGTAACTGGCCAGGACAATTTCCACCAGCACCATTTTGGGGCAGCCTCCAAGTAGCAGGATTTGACTCCATGAAACTCAGCTCTGCAGTTCAGTCTAATTTTTTGGTCTTTCTGACAGCATTACCTAATTCCTATCAATTTGGATGTGCTGCCACTTGGCACTTAGCCAAGGGTAACTCCCTTGCTCTCTCCTCTGGGCCTACAGCAGAAATCCTCCCATCCCTCTACAGCAGATCCTTCCATCCTGCGGGAGTGACAGGGCGCAGAAAACACCTTGCCCGTTGCTGCTGCAGCAGGAGGAGACAGGCCATGGCAGGCTCCTGCTGCTCCCCAAACCCTGCTCCTGGAGCCGCAGCCCTGGCGATGGTTCCCCTGTCCAGCCAGCTTCACCCTGTGGCCGCCAGCTGGAAAGCTCTGCTGGAGAGAATACCATCTCCATTATTGGAACTGTGCAGCTCTACCAGCCCTCTTGGCAACGAGGGAACATTTTCTGCCTTAATCCGCACAGAGGTCAAATAGTTTCCTCTTACAGCTCTCTTCCAAGAATCCCCCGGGAGCCAGCGAAGGGCCACATCCGACAGAGCTCCCTCGCAGGGACTCTGTGGCAGGGAACGCTGTGCACGGCAAGTGGCAATGCACAGAACCAGGCTGTTAGGATCTCCCTCCCATTTACCCGTCTCACCGCACACATCGTGTGCCTGTGGATGACTTGTCTGAATTTTCCTATTGGGATTTTTCCAGGCTCTCTCTAGGCACCTCTAGAACAAGCACGAGTAGAGAAAAGCTGACTTTTTTTTTTTTTTTTTTTTTTTTTTTTTTTTTTTTAGATGAGAGCGTTGTCAAGGGAGTTTAAAGAATCAGAGCATCTGATTTCCACTGAATTTCACTGGGATACCATCTAACCCTTTTAGGTGCTTCTAAAATCCTAGTTTTGTTTTTAAGCTTTAGGTCACCTTCTGCATGATTCATGCTTCTCTCGCAGACCTCTCACGCAGTCTGGCCTTGCAAAAAAAAATATTAATCTGTGGAAAGGCTTTGGGGACAAATACTTGGAAACCACTCTCCAATACTCCTAGAGTACAGGGTGTCCATTTGGCCACATACCACAGAGCTGGGTCTTTACAAGTATCTACTTTTGGGCTGGCTGCTGACATCTTCAGCTGTCAGTTCTCCAGAGTCCCTCAAGATTCATGTTTACAACATTAAAAAAGTCACTCTCAATAAGGAAACAAAACAGCCTATGTCTCCTGGTGATGTTTTCTCTCAGGCATACTCTTCCCTGCTCAGCTGCACAGCAGGTTTCCTGACCAGTGCCACTCTTTTCCTGCCCTGTAGCAAACCACCAGACGTCTAATTACCCCTTTTCTCATTGAGAGCTGTGCATCCCACACTTGGGAATGCTCCAGCATTAATCAGCCCAGCAGCTGCAGCTACATCCTGATTTCCAATGGCTAGGGCAAAAAAGAAGCTGCCTCCTCCCTCCCCATCACAGCGCAAAGCAGCCAAAACCCTCCCATTGTTCCCACCTACAGAGCAGATCCAGCAGCTTATCCAAGTGCAACTGCACGATGCTGCTTTATCCATGTGTAACTGCATGGCACAGACGCACCATCCTTCCTATCTGAGCATCACGGTTCAGGGTATCTAATAGCTGATGTTGTCCCAGCTTGTTGTACTTCCTCTGCTTCTTTCCTATGTTATAGATATTAACCCTTCATAAACAACCAGCGCTCACTGTCTGAACCGCAGAAAGAAAATGACTCTAAATTACTTCTCCTTCACCAGCAGTACTGATAGCAGTGGTATTTTTTTTCTGAGTTTGCTTTCAAGTGTTTTCTTTTGATCTTCTCTTAATCCTTTTCTTCTCCAAAGGAAATGGTATTAGAGCAATTGGAAATGGTCCTTAGCAAGAAAAGTTTGTTTCTGTTCTTTCTGGAACACAGCCTGGGAACTGTTCTTCTACTAATTATTTCATTATTGCACTAGTATTTCAGTACACACCCAACACTCTTTGGGCAATGATAAATTCTGAATATATCTGAGTTCAATTAAGTTTGTGATGGGAGCTAAAGGAAACTGTTCAGACGGTACTCTTGGTGCAGTCCCGATAGTCTGACCGCATAGATGTTAATTATGTCTTACTTTTCTCTCTGATTTTCTGTACAATATAAACAAAATAAAGGTAATAAGCTCAGGAGTCCTCATTTGTTCTAGTGCCCTGAAGTTTTCAATTTAGGTGATTTCAGACATGGTAAAAAAGGAGTGAGAACTGGGTATCTAAATATGGACTCTCTAAGGTATTTAAACCCAAAGATATCTGCATGGAAATGTAAGGTATTATACAGGACCTACAGTGCTTGGTATCTCCCACATGGCAAAGAAATGGCAAACATGTTTTGCCTGGAACACCTCCATATTTACTTCCCATTTAATGCAGAATATTTGCCTCCTCAACAGGTGACTGCTGAGTCAAAATGTCTCAAAAACCTCTCAGCGATGATGAGAAATTCCTCTTTGTGGACAAAAACTTCGTTAACAACCCACTTGCCCAGGCTGACTGGTCAGCGAAGAGACTGGTTTGGGTTCCATCAGAGAAACATGGATTTGAAGCAGCAAGTATCAAGGAAGAGAAAGGGGATGAGGTGACAGTTGAATTGTCGGAAAATGGAAAGAAAGTGACACTGAGCAAGGATGACATCCAGAAGATGAACCCTCCCAAGTTCTCCAAAGTGGAAGATATGGCCGAGCTGACTTGCCTCAATGAAGCTTCAGTGCTGCACAATCTAAGGGAGAGATACTTCTCAGGTTTAATTTATGTAAGTAGGGTCAAACACACATGGTATTTGATGTTGCATGCTACCGTGTCCCATCACAAACAGGGTGGATCCCACCTGCTGTCAGGGATACAGCGCTTGTGTGCAGCACTGCCAGGCACGTATACGTCCCTCAGCAACAGTATCCTAAACCAAAAATGTACTTAGTTGACTTAATTATCCATGATTCTGCTGCTTCTTTATTACGTTTTTTCTTAATTCAGCTAAATTAAAACATAAGAAGGTTTCTTCCCCAAATTTTGCTAATTCTGAAATGATGTTATTGGCTTGGAGAGTACCCTCTGACAGGTAAATACCAGGAATAATCCTGCTGTTTTGAAAATCAGTAGGAGCTTCTGAACAACTTAAATGGAAACCTGAACAAGTTTCCAGTTCATATGCCCCAACAGTAACCTCCAAAAAGTACATATGGAAAAGCCAAGTTATGTAGTCTTTTCTCAGGCAAACTCCCACTGAAAAGCAGCAGACAAGTTTTGGTTTGGTGGGGTCCTTGAGTAAAACCTTATGTTTGAATAAATGAATCCCGCTGGAATTCAAATGATAGTACTCATATCCTTCAAAGATACATATCTACTAAAGCTTATATTTTTTTCCCCTTATTGGTCAACTTACAGATCAGAGAAGCCTGGGCAATTCAAGTCTCCTCTGTGTTCGTGTGATTCAGGGCCAAGATTTTTCTGTCTTCCGTTTCACACAAGTTTGTTAATACAAGCATCTTTTGCCATTAATAAGCTGCATCAGTAGTTATCAAACTGCACAATAAGAGAGCCCAGGAAGTTTCCTTTGCACTTAGGAGTTATATTTGATTTTACATGGAGGATCCCTACACTGTGTTGTAGAGAAGTAATCAATAATTTCAATACATGGAAAATTATTTGCGTGACAGGCCACTGACAAGTGAAAGAAAGCACAGAGCTTAAGTAACATGGTTTACAGAGACAGGAGTAGAGCTTTCTATAATTTGAAGAAGGCTAAATTGGAAGGTAGGAAATGAAGCAGAAAATAAGATAGTTGTATATAGTGCAACAACAACAACCACTTAATTGTTATGCATAACTTAAAAGAGATAAAGCTCAAGATATTTCCTTCAGGAACGTACTAAAATGCATATCATCGAGATTCCTGAAAGAAGCACGACCTTCCATGCTTTCAGCATTTGAGTTTATTGGATCCTAAGTTTGCAGGTGAACAGAGGGAGCTACATGCTATTATTATACTAGAGCATAAAGCGTTAATGACTAGAACAGAATTTGTCTGGAAATGTTTTGTGCCGTTGCAAGATTTTAAAAGAATCACTAGAAGTATAGATGGATAAAATGTGGAGAGGGTGGTTTTTTGCTTGTCTGTTTTTTACAAAACACTGACTAGACATTTCTGGACTTCCAGCCTGTTTACTTTATGGAGTTTTGTAGAATTTCCACATTCTGCAGGAAGTTAATTTACTTGTTAAGAAGTAAAATCCACTTTTTGAAAAGTAATATTTGTTTTCATGGAGTCAAAAACTGAAGTGTATCTGAAATTAAGCTTTTTCTCTCAAGGGATGAGATTTTAAGGTGTCGGTTAATTAATGGTTATAAAAAAATGTTTTAACTTGTATTACAAGTTACTAGTATTTTCAGGAAACCTATAACTGCTTTAAACTGTCCAGCCTTTCAGAGTGTTGCTCTACTAGATACTGTCATACCTTTTTAAAAAAAAAAATAGTGGGACATATAAACAGAAATTTTGGCTTTGTTCTCATCCACTTGCAAAACTAACTTTAACCCACCATCTCCTCACTTTGCCAAGCATTGCCTACATTGCCTGCTTTGGAGTCCCACACATACAAGAAAAACATGACTGTAATATTCTTCCCTGTAAAGCATCACTGATGCAAGTGGGGATTCCCAATTATGCTACAGAAATAAAGACAACCTAGCTGAAAAAAAAAAAAAAACCACCTGCCCTTGCATTTAAATAAAATATTATTAAATAGGGAAAAAAAAAAAAACCAGTAATTCAGAGTAAGCATACACTGGAAGAACATCCTGGCTTTTTTCTTCATCGGAGTTACTAAAGAAAGAAGGGCAAGAAGCGTTTGCCACTAACTCACGTTTCACACTGTTGAGAACAATCAGAATCTGCTTTGTCCATATGTAAATTAGACCAAAAATGATAGGATAAGCATCAATAAAATAGCGACTTAACTTCAGCAGATTTGAGAGCATAAACAAGTTTCTTGTGCCTGCATTCATAGGCACTATTCATTTGGTCTTGGTCCAACACTGCAAAATGGTTTCTTGTCAGTAGAAAACTCTACATGCACGATGGAGCCAGCGGTGGGATTCTGCCCAGGTTTAGGCATCCACAACACAGATCTGTGTATTTGCATAGTATTTCTTAAATACCAGTCAGCAGCCACTGCCTAAGAGACAGCACTCCTGTGTGGACACTGTCCCTAAGACACTGCAAACCATGTCCTGCCTCCAGATTCTCTAGGGAGGGACATGACTGCAGGCCCCCCTCCCTGAACAGATCATACTCCAGGAGAATAATGCAAGGCACAGAAACTTCAAACTCCCCACTTTCAAGCCCATTCTTAGCCAGCTGGCTTCCTTGCCTTCAAAACATTCCGTATATTAATCTGTTCTCCCCAAGTCTTCGCAAAGCAGATACCTAGAACTATGTGTGGTGAAGCCATGAAGTCTTGGTTAACTTCCCTCAGGTGAGAGAAGGTATCAGCCACATCCAGTTAGAAACAGGGATTTCTGAACATCATCAGCTCAGGACTTTTCCCTGCTTTAAAAACCTGCTTCTTGTTCCTCCACATTAGCACTTAGGTGTGCAAATAAATAGACATACAGGGACAGCTGGACTCTATGAAAGTCAGGAAAATGTCTCTAAATTTCAGGGAAGTGAGGCCTAAGTAATTTCCTGCATTGGAAACGTAGTATTTTACTTGGGCATTATTCATTGAGTGCATATAGTAAATCTATTTAAACTGAAAGAAGACCTTATTATCCATCCTTCCCTTATTATACTTTCCCTAAGGGTCTAGTGGTCATTCTGGTATTAAAAAAATAGCCGTCTTTTGAGTGTATTGTCCCTGCAGCACTAAAGTTCATTTCAACACAGTTAGCACAGAGTTTCATCCTAAACTCTGTCATCAGTGAAAAGCCAGCACAGTAATGATTTATCTTCCACACCAAAGGTTTGGGGATATCGAGAGCTGATGAAAATCTTGAACCCTGTTTTCTTGTTAGAGATAACTTGAGGGCCTCTCCTAGCTTTACAGGTGGTGATTGCATTTCAATCTCTCACCAACCCCCAGAGCACCCCAGATGCTCTGCCCAGCGCAGAGCACCCAACCTGCTCCTCTGGGAGCTGATGGGTGCTCTCGTCCTGTTTGCTGAATACCATATAAAGTGCTCAGGCTGTGCTGAGACCGTGTTGTGCCATTTCCTAATATGGTCAGGAAAGGGAAATCCCTGCGCCCGGATCCAAGCCTCCAAGATGGCATGGTACAGTCCTGCGCTGCCCTGGTTCCAACAGGGAGCCAAGGCAGCTTGAGCCAGCCTTGAGGTTAAGGCAAGGCAGCAGCCGGGCACCACGAAGTACTCACACAGTGGGGGAATCCAAACAACTTGTACCTAAGTCATAAAGGACAAAATTTCATTATTTCAGTTTTTTCAGACTGGTGTGGTTTTAAAACTAACACCCGTAGGTTTGCATAAAGGCTGCAACTATAATCTCATGATTTTTTTTAGTTTTTGTTTCTTAAACCCCTGTAAATTGCTTACTTTTGGTAACTATTGTGTTATGTGGCTCTTCATCTATCATGCACTATTATTTCTGTTCCCAGTTCAATAGCTGGAGCTTCCTGGAATAAAGGAAGCTTTTCAGAACTAACAAAACCTGGATGAACAGCTATCAACTACTGGCCAATGTTCTTGCTTGTTTCTATATATATATTTTTATATGAATGCCTTCAGTAAACTGTAAACAGAAAACACATTTTTCCTTGAATCTCGTACAGAAATAGTTGCTTAGTGAAGGCAAATGACCATTGTGATAAGACATCTATTTGGAACTGGAGTAATTTTTTTCAAGGACTCGCATGCATCATTATTGATATGTGGTGGTCTTTTTTTTTTTTTTTTTTTTAACTAACACCAAACCAAGCTTTTTATCTAAGATTTACAAAATTTGACACCTGCCTGAGCAGCCAATCTTCCAGTATGCAAATACACACATAAAGAAATATTATGAAGCATTACAGTTATGTCATCACAAATAAGGGTGATCCACTATGTACTGAAAATATCTGAATTTTAAAAACCTGCAACATCATACCAAAGCATGGTGTTTCCTATTAGAAATAATTATTTGTGCACTTGGAAACTCACACATGCAGAAGTCGCTGCTTCATTGGTCACACTAAGTAGGATACGAAAGAAAGTTACTTGCTAAAATCCTGTTTGTTCAATGCAGTTGATGCCTGTGTTTCCTGTCTTTATTTGAATTTCTTTGCAGACTTATTCAGGTCTCTTCTGTGTTGTGGTAAATCCATACAAACAGCTGCCCATTTATTCAGAGAAGATTATTGACATGTACAAGGGAAAGAAGAGGCACGAGATGCCGCCCCACATCTACGCTATTGCGGACACAGCCTACAGGAGCATGCTGCAAGGTAGGCGAGTTTAATGCTGCAGTTCTTAGAAATCTCTGCACCATGATGTGGCAGAAAGCAACTTATAGCTCCACATGTGCTCCTGCAAGAAGCGCAGTCAGAAAAGATCTGGTACAGAGGGAGGCACAGGCTTTCGAGAAGTTTCGGAGGAATTCTTTGGCAGGAACGGCAGTCCACAAACACTGTGACTCAAAAAGGAAAAACAATCCTTTTACCCATCTGTGTCGAGGCATGTGGGAAGGTTTAAAAGTCGAGCAAATAGTTTTGGCAAATACGGGCATGGAAAACGCTCCCTTTCCACCAGTGGAGACTATTCCAAAGTTAGCTGCTAAGGCTGCTGCATCTGTCAGTGTTGCTCCTCACTCTCCTAGCAGGCAAATTCAAGTAACATTTTGGGGCTACCTTCATTACTATCGAATGCTTAGGAGTCCCAAGTTGAGATGTGCTCTGTTTTCTAACAGAGCAGCAGTGGGAAAGAAGTCAGACCCCAAACTGTACAAATGAAGCCTTAGAAATTCAGACAATTTCTGCAGTCACTACTGACGGACTAAGAGGATTTCGTTTGAGGCAAAGATCACTCATTTAGGGACAAAAAAGCTGCAGCGATGAACATACAGGGCTGCAAGATCTACAGAACGCAGGGACGTGACTGGGTGCCACTTTGCAGCAGCCCTGGGTGCTCCTGGGAACCAGGAGGCTGCAGAACACTTTGAAATTTAAATCTCCGTATGGGGCCTGATCCTACAGAAATTCTGCCCTGTAATAATGGCTCAACAAGATTTGCAATCTCATTCCCAAAGCTTAGGGCTGCTTGGTTTTGAGCTTAAGGATTTAAGGGTTTAGGGCTTATGAGTTTTAGGTCTGACAGGGGAAAAATGATAAATAGAATCTAGAAATGCCAGCTTAGCTGCTAGATAAGTACCCGGTACTGATTTCTTAGCAATATTTACATACAAACACAGAACAGCAATTGCTATGGAGAAACTAATCCATTCAAAACCACTTTGCACTTTATCTAACTTCACAAACTAAGTGTCCCTGATGCACATTGTAACCACAATGATTGCAGCACTCCTGCAGTTGAAATGGGAAACAAGTAAGCTGACTGGGACTTAAGAGTAGTCAGTTCAGAACACTGTAGATGGCTCCTGTTGTTTAAATCAAGCCTTGGATTAGACAAAGATAATCTATCTGTGATAGGCTTCTGTGCTGCCTAAATCGACCAACACCTTGCAGACTTCTGTCTGTAAGTACCAATTAAATCTCTGTTATTTTGGAACAAACTCTATATATACATACACACAGCAATGGTGACAGATATCGGCAGCATCAAAACAGGTTTTGTGTCCTCATAAAAGTCCTGAGTTCTTTTGTGTACTAACTACGATGCTAACAAAATAACCCAGAAAAACAAACAAACAAAAACTCTTAAAACTCCTGAAGATCATTTACACATTTAAGTTGATCAGCTATTGCAATTTTGGTTCCTAACTTTAGAGCCTTACATTTTCAGACACACGAGTACTTGAAATATGATGAATTTGACTCTAAAACCAGAGAATTAGTTACCTGCCTGACAATATCAACCTTTTTTTTCCAGCAAAGGAGAATCAATAAAACACCAATAACAGACATACTAAAAACAGACATTCCCCCTTACTGCAACAACAGTTATTCATGAGGACAGGCATATAAAAAATATTTAGGGCTGAGGGGACAGGTGCAAGCTTTTAGAATAACATGATGCAGTAAATCTTCTGTTTGATGGAGCCATAGCTAAAAGAAACTTACTTGACATAGGCAGATCTCTGTGAGCCACAGCCATGTATCTGTCTTGCAGATCATCTCACAACCTCTGTGCTCTGCATACCATACTGCTCAGAGTCCACAGCAAGCCCTGAAGTCAGAGCAGTCTTCTTTCCCCAAATCCTTCATGCAGCAAGGCTCACAAGGGAGCTCTGCAAGAAGCTTAGCAGTATTCTCATTCAGTAGTGCAGAACTCTGCTATTTGTCCCTAAAAATGTGATGAGGAAAAAGTCAGCTAGGAAGAGGCTACAAGGTACGTGCAGGAAAGAGAAAAGAAGAGAAAAGAACTTAACACTATATCTATATTGAAAAATAAGAATAATTTCAGCATGACAGTATGTATGATTTTTCTGCTCAAGATGAAAACGGTATCAGTTCTCTGCCTGATCCCATCCGTGTGAGGACTTCTGTCACTCTTCCTCTCTCCTGTTCTTCCTAATGTGCTCTGGTGGCTCTTAATATGCCACCTGAGCTTGGCTGCCCTTCACTGTGGTCATTAACTGCATCTAGAACAGCCAGGATTTAGCTGTGCCTCCCAGGCTGGGAGCTTGGAGGAGGAGGCAACATCAGTGCATGCTTTTTCCTCTTTTTCTTCATTTTTTTGGTGCTTGGAATAATGTCCTGACCCCACCAACTCTTGGTGAATCTTCACACCTTGTGATTAATGTGCCCTCTCTGCAAGGAAATCTTCCTGACAGAGAAGAAGAGAGGGAGAACAAATAGGAAGGAGGGGGAAAGAAAGAAGGAGGAAACAAATCATAAGCTGAACCTTTAAGAGTGGACTCTTCCACTGCCTCCCACCCTAGGCATGTACAGCTGGCATGGCAGCTAGGGAGCCTTCCCACAACTTGCATCACAAGCCAGGACACCCACGCTTTACTTTCTTATTTACTTGCACATGCCATTTTGGAGTCTCTCCATCTCTGAAGAGGGCCCCAGCTGCTTTTAAAGCTGTGCTTTTGTTTGGAAAAACAGACTCATATTTTGTGCATAAAACTAAACCAAAGCTCAAAATAACTCTAGTTATTCCACATTATATTCACATTGGAGTGGTGAAAATGGGCATCAACATAATTGTGTGTGTGTTTGTGCAATACATATGGACATAGAGTGCTTCATAGGTCTGTTACGCATGTTTGTAAACAGAGTATAAAGAGATTCATACTCATAAACATGAATCAGGACACTGGATGTTTTCCTTGTGAAATTTCAGTATTGCTCCTTATCTGGGAAACTTGCATAGTTTCTTCTTGCCAAAGTAAAATATATCTTAGGTTCCTGAGACTAAAGAATTATGTTCTAGTACTTTGTGACCAGGGCTGCTTGGCCAAAACAGCCAGCTTGTTCAAATGTCCTGGGGAACCTCTATCTCAGAGTGAATCAAGCCACAGTGTCTGCAGATAGCTGGTCCTATTCCACGTTCATCAGCTGGGGATCACAGCCCTTCACATTCTTGCCCTTTCTGTTGGCACAAACATCCAGCAAAAGGCCTGTGCTCCTCCTCTGCTTTCAAGACTTAGTTGATTAACGTATTCATTAGGGATGACGTTTAAGTCCCATCAAAATTGTTCTGGTGATAACACCTAGCCAGATTTAACAGAAATCAGATAATTGAACATTAGAGATGGTGGTCAAAAAAAACCCACCCTATGTTTCGGTACTCACCTCTCTCTCCTGTGTTGTGGATGCAGTAGCATCCCATTGCAGCTGCAGTAGCACTGCACCGTTGCTATACAAAGGGCTCAACAGCTTCGTTCCAACAATCCCAGCACCAGCCTTCGTGCAGTCGTCACACAAAACTCCTCCAGGTTATAATCACTCCATGCTTTTTGCTAGGTTAATTTTAAGGTGGGTTACCCCAGCTTGGTGTGCAGCATGGCTGCACGAAGGCATGGTGCAGCTCAAGAGAGGGCAGCGCAGGCCAGGGAAGGGGAGCCAGAGGTGGGCAGATGGATGGCTTCCTACAAAGCTGCCAGATTCCAGCGATGGTGGAGCAGAGACACTGGTCCAGTAACAATGAGTAATTCTGCTGCCTTCTGCCATCTTCCCTGCAGGTGGCAAACTGCAAATAAACAACACAAATGCAGCAAGTCAGCTTATGTAGCAGTAATAATAGATACAAAGTTTCCGTGTGGAAGATTAGGCTTTTATTAAGTGCTCTGGCAATGAATAATACTGAGAAGATATATTGAGGCTTTCTTCAAGTCCAAGAAGCTCATCTATTTTCTGCAGAGCCATTTTTATGAAAGCACTTTGTAAGCAAGCTTGAGTTAGAGATGGAAAAACAAACAACCTGGTAGTTACTGGGAGGTATGGGAGGGAAGCACAGTTCCCAAGGTCCTAGAAAAGCAGGCTGCTGTGAAAAGCCAGCTGTTTACTGTGTCCTTAGCAGGACTGAACAGAAATGCCCCCTTTAGGCAGCGTAGTTATTAACGAATGTAAAGAAGCAGTAAGCGAGTGTTGGAGCAGGCTTCAGTCTGTTTTTCCCTTTTATGGTAAAGCTGCCAACTTGCTGCTTCGTTGTGATAAACCATCTGATTTTGTTTGTGATTAAGCAGAACTAGCGTGTCTATTGAGAACGGAGGGGCATACGATTCTTGCAAGCAAACTGGAGGTGTTTAGTGAAAAAAAGCGAAGCACATTACAAAAAAAAAAAAAAAAAAAAAAAAAAAAAAAAAAAGGTCAATTGCAGGGTTAGAAAAGCTGGTGGATTTTGGACTGTACAGTGGGTCTGTATACTATGAAAAATGTAGGAGAAAATCCAAAAATGTCCGAAATGTTTAATATAGATGTTCAGAGGGTGAATGTGATAGTCTTGCAGGTAGTATATTTTTAACAAAGGCATTGACCAAAGACATATTGGAACGCAGCAGACATTTTGTTACTTTGTTAGCCCCAGAAATGCTTAAATGGGGCTTTATTTTGGGCAAGTCATTTTCTTCTGATAATCTACATACATAAAGTTGCAGAGTCCCAAAACAGGGCACATTTTTCTTTACGATATTTATGGGTTTGTGATGTGATATCAATGTATGCCCATGGTTTCTATTTACACAACAGTGTATTTTTAGCAAAAATTCTACTGTGTTCTCACTTTTTTAACTTAAAAGAAAGCCTAGCTTTGTATCCTGGAGGGAAAAATAAACATGGCTCGCAGCTCCTCTCCTCCAAAATATGTATGTGGAAGAGCAGTGTTTTGTTGACAAATACCTCCAACAACAATATAATGATTCATTTTGCACCAATTTACCAACTATAGCAGTTAAGTGGTGCCATTTGCTGTGCAAGTGATCAATTAAGCAGTTAATGTTATAGCATCTACTTGAACATTGTTGAGGAACTGGTAGTAAATACAGTTGTTTAATAGCAATCCAAGCCAAAGCAGAATCCATTACTGCGTTTCCTAGGCTGGCTGTGGTCCAGGCAGCAATTACAACTTGTAAGCTTAATAGGTCGAATTTATCTCCATTATCTTCACACAGTACAGAAAGCTTGTTTATCTGATTGCATTTATTACACACAAGGTCAGCGGTAAGGGTGAGCAGCCAGATAGGTAGCCCTGCAAGTCATCCAACACACAGAATAAAATGAGGAAGGGGTTTGTGTCTTAACCTCTGCCCAGAGGCTTCACTGATCTAATGCTCACTCTGCATCTGGTAGATAATAAAAAAATATACAAACACACTTCCTTCTGTCTCAGTTAACTGTTTGCTTCAAGTCTCAGGTTTATAAACCATGCACGCATTTCAAGCATGCATTTGACCAACTTGGGAATTTATTTTCTTAAGTCAGAAGACTTTTCTACAGTCTGTACAAGGCAGTTTGAGGCAGCCTCAGTCAAAGTTGGGCCAGCTTTGATGCCAGAGCAAGATGCTCAGAGCCTTGATCAAGCCTACTTGCAAATATGTTCCAGGGTGGAGATGCAACACTTCTCTGTGCAACCTGTGCCAGTGTTGAACCATTCCCATGGTTTTAAAAAAAAGAGTTCTACTTCAAAAATGATCACAGCAAACATGCTAGACATGCATCTTTCCATAGAGGGCAAATTGTAAAGCCTCTCATTTTCAAAGAACTTTCTGGAAGTCTTCTTTCAGTGGAGCTTTGGGAAATATTTTAGCTTTGTGGAGCACGTTATGAAACCTCAGGCTAAAGATCTTAGCCTGAGACCTCAGCTTTTCGTAGAAAATTCCATGTAAAAGTTCTGAAGGCAAAGAAAAACTCTGACTCCAAATGCATGAACAGGGAGGTACATGGCAAGATTATGGAGCTAAAACGTAATCCTAAACCATGCTGCAGCACTGCAGTGTATTGGACTGCAGCACAGAAGCCTCTCACATGCCTTACACAGTAGACATGGAGATTTTGGATATGAAATTTCCTTTCCATAAATTTTGATCCAATGTATGTTTGATGATCCTGTTTGTGGTAAAATATGAAGAATACTTATGTAGTTTCACTTTTGTAAAATATGTAAAGTGTCTTGTTTTTTTCTCAGTCTTTGAAGGATACCTTACAGAAATTATTCGTCCTTTTGATTAAAAAAAAAAAAAGTCATCTCTAAATCTGAAATGAAATACAGAGAGTATGTCATTCAGCTATTTGGACTGCTTTGCTTTCAAAGTCTAAAGTTTTGCCTGACCAGTTTAAAATGTTTTACTTTTTGATGCATTATCTATCCAGACTTGGTCTGAAGTGGGCTGCTAGCCATATTTCATAAGCATAGTAAAAACTCAAGCTTCAGTCTTGAAATTATCAATTATAATCTTCTTATGGAGAGTCTGATCTTTTTGCCATCCTCATTATAGTTCATCTCTCATGGAATTTACAAAAAAATATTTTTGAACTCTTAACCTTTTGTTCTTTTTGTTTTGTACAAAATATTTCCATTAGAGATGCTTATTTAAATATGAGGGTAAATCAAATAAATTGTGAACCCTGTACTTTTGACTGACCTTGAATTGCCAGATTTTGGCAGGTCTAGATTGCTCAATGTAAGTCGTTATAAATATAACTGCTTATTGTCAGGACTTAACCATTTTCCCTAATTAATGGATTTCTTCTTTATTCACAGACCGAGAAGATCAATCTATCCTGTGCACGTAAGTAAACTCAGCTATTTTGGTATATCTCACTATTATGATGTCTTACCTTATTCAAAATCAATTCAAATTCTGACGGAACTGATATATTATCACCCTCAAATGAGTTTGACCTGCAGTCCTGGTAGAAGATTTGCCTGTTGATGAGATAAGAAGCAGTTATCAGTGTTGTAATAAACCTTTAAAGCACAAACTTATTACTTTAAGCTGCCTTTTGAATTCAGAGCTTACAATGAGCAGTTTGGGACAGCTATTGTAAAACTGTGTGTGTAGGGAGAACCAGAGATTTTTAAGAGCTCCTTATAGGAAAGTGAGGAACATGGAGCATTCTGGATATGTACTGGGCTGCTTTTCATTTTTAGCTGTTGGTAGCCTACTGTCATCTGTCATATCCTGAATCTGTCACATCCTAATCTTCAGAAAGTGATCTTTTATGTCCATGTTATTTTGTTTGTTGTTGTTTGCATGTAGTGCAGCTATAACAGCCAAGGTCTTGCACTTCCCTGCTGGCACAGCTCACTTGGAAGCCTGTGTGCGAAGCCACGGTGCGTTGGCTAAGAGCACACTGCATGCGTTGAACCTTTCTGCAGTCTTGACGTAATTGCTTTAGGTAATAGAGGGACACCAGCTAAACATAATCTTGTTTTAACCTTGGAATATTAGCATTTTTCAAAAAGGGACTTTCTTCTGCAAAACTATGCCTTTTTGTTTATGAAAATTCTTTAAAGTTTCCAATTCTGACAGCTGACACATATATTGAGTATGAGAATACCCTTTTTTTTTTTTCCACCTGAAAGCTGGAAACATAAAGCATTTCACACCAATAAAACATAAAATAGAGAGAACGAAATGTCTTTCCCATTTTGAAAACAGCCACATGTTTAGAATAACTGCTGTATATTGGATGGGCTTCATGACCCATGGCTTGAGACATTCTTCTCACTGATCTTTTAAATCAAGATTAGTCAAGCTAAAATCAATGTACACAGCTTTAACCACTAGTAGTTTATCATCCTTTTTGGCCTTACTTGGCTGTACAGAAATAAGAAAGTTCACTTGGCTTCCCTCTGGGCAGCTCTCAAGCACAATCTATTCACATTATTTTATAATTGCTGCAAATTCTAAGAAATAATCTTTTTGCCTAAAATATAGAACAAGAACTGAAGACCTTATGGCATTGATCACCTGGGATGTTTTCTTCAAATAGATATAGACTCAAACTTTCCAAGGCCTGCTACCTAAGTTGGAAAAAATATAGCTGGGTACTATTTTCACTTAAATTGATACAGCAACAGACAAAATTCTGGGTAAGGCAGTGACCATCCTGTCCTCTCCCCCTTGCTCTCCCTTATGGGGCAAACTCTCCAGAGCCTCACCTGGCCCCATGACCTCCACCCGCTTTCTCCCCTGACACTTGTCAAGAAGCAGTCACCCAGGACATCCTCCAATGTGCAAAGTCCTGTTAGGGAAAGCTTCCTTCGCAAGAGAGCTAAACTCTTTTCTTTCCCAGCCCACTCAAAGGCTGGAGCCGGCAAGCGGTGCTGCCTGGCCTTTCTCCCACATGGTTATCTTGTGTAGCTTTAGACCTGGGGAGGAGCTTGGTGCCAAACCAACTCAGTCTCTTTTGGGAATTTTTTCTAAGTAAACCAGTAGGATTAGTGGGTTGGCTTCTGAAAGAGGTCTCTGGGGGGATTCAGCTGGTCTAGGACAAAGATCTTCATTATCTCTGCACATCTCATACTGCAGGATGAAGCCTGCCAAGCCCTAATGTGATTTGGAGCACCTCCTTGACTTCTGTGTTCACAGAGGCTTCCCGCAGTGCCAGAGTAGCCAGATTAAGGGATGTGTGAATGCTCAATTTTTGTGGTTCATTGCTTGCTGAAACAAATGCTGAAAATAAATCCTACTGATACTTTTTAGATGTTTCCAAAAGCGGAATTAAGCTAAGTCTTAATATCATAATATTAATACAGAAAGCTTTCAAGTTTTCAAAAAAGTCCATTTTTTTAACTATTTCTTTTCCCCACTTTTACCCAAACATGCAGTAGTCCTAGCTACATCCCGGGCTCACCCCACACCAGTGGGGCCAGCTTCCTACTCTCACGTTGTACTAATTTGGAAACCAATTTGAACTGGGGTAATTTTCATTTAAGGTGAAGGCAATGGAGTCATGGAGGATTGAGTAACTTGTGTAGCACAAAAACTCTATTAGAGCTGCGCACTAAATATGTGGTCTTGTGCGCTGTAAATGCTTTACTGAGTTCATAAAAAAAAAGCCTGGCAAGAAATGAAGGAGGAATAAATTTAAAATATGCCACACAATGAGAGAGTGGGTTTTTTTAGCATAGCAAGCCTATAAGCCTAGACTCTGGGAAAGCAAGGCAGTTTCTTAGGAGGAAAACATGTACAGGAAGAAGATTAAGTAGTGTTGTTGGACTGATTGCAACTGTGCGATGGAAACACTGCTTTTGCTCTGTTGTTTTGCATTGCCCACCTGAGCTGAATGAAAAGAACTGCACTGGCAATAACTGCGCTGTCTCTATGCATGGCAGGCAACAAGAATGTTTTGAGACACTTCAGTTAAAGAAATGATCTCAAATTATATCAAAAGGTAATGATTAGGATAGTGATAACAGAGTTTGTATGGTGAACTCCTCACTGAGAATATGATTTGGGATACAGACCAGAAAATGTGAGGGATCCCATTTTGTGTATGGTCCATGCCAAAATCGCTGAAAGATGCTTGCAAGAAAAAGGGCCCTCTTTAACAGTTGAGTCACTGAGACCAAAGAGAGCACACAGATTTTAGAACAGAAGGGATTCTTCATACCACCTCACAACAGAAGTTGCTTCTGCCATCCCAGAAATGATGGTTCTTCAAGAAAGATGCAGTCAAAGACAGCAGAATGACCAATTCTGCTGCAGCTCAATAGTTCTAGGAAAAGTTGCATTCACCTATGAACTGAACTGAGAGTCACACGCTCTCCTCTTCCTGGATTTTTCCCTCTGTAAGCTTCTTGATGTTTAAAGGCATTTAACCTGATTTAGCTATTCCTCATCGCTTAATTTTCAAACACGTGGTATTTTATCACTAAGATGAAATCTAGACCTTGTCATACAGCTTTGATGCATCCTTCAGAGTAATGTTACTTAATGAGTACTTGTTTATCAGACTTGTGTATTGTCAGGGACATTTAAAAATAATTTGATGTGTTGAAAAATTAGAAGTATTCGTCAGCTATGGACATGATCCTTCACTACTTAATGATTTTTTTTTCATATTTNNNTACTTAATGATTTTTTTTTCATATTTATAGCTGTTGAGACCCTGTTTTCCATTTTCTGTGGAAGCATTTTAATTTAATGTTAAAGAATTGTTTATTATCCACTTCAAAAGGAAGGTAAAGGCTCAAAAAGAGTAGAAAATAGAAAAACCCTCAGACTGTGCAGGAGCAAAGAGTTAAGGAAAGCAAGCACAGAACAAAATGTTAAGTAACTTAAGCATTGCAGTGTGGTAGGATAATTACAAGTAAAATGATGCCTTATATGGTAATACTCACAGGGATTCAGGGGAAAGCCAAATGATGGGCACCATTGCCCTGGGAGAAAGGAAATACAATTCATGTAGTGATGAACTACAAATAACCTTTTATAAAATAGAAGAGTTCAAAGCCTAGGGTTTGTCTGAAGAATGTTTTTATTTTTTTTTCAAAAGTATCAAAGTTGCAAGGTAGATTTGTTTGAAAACTTTGTACACATATGGCTTCAAATTGGTGTGCTTGGTTTGGAATTGTTCCCAGGACACTTAATTTTTATCAATAAAACATAGANAACTGTGCAAACTATCCCAGGTCTTGTGAAAAGGAACATACTCTCTCAATTATTTCTGGTTAAAAGTCTGAAAAAAAGAAGAAACACTTCCTCATCATGTTGTACATCAGGCAGGAATTGCTTCTGGTTTCCTAAGGTTTACATCAATGTCATCCCGGCTTAAAAGTCCTGCCTTGCACTTACTCATATTTTTTACATCCATTTTTCACTGGTCCCTTGGTAGGGAAAATTAACTCCTCTGTTTCCTAATTAGGAAAAGAAGCACAACTGCAATGCATCCAGCTAAATAATTTCAGCTTCAAAAGAGTTGACAAACATCCATGGGACTTTTATGTGGATTGTTCTTTTTATTTTAAAATTCATTTTAATTTAAATTCAAAGAGAAAGAGTTCCAATTTACCTGTAGACAGTGGTCTTCCCCACAGCACTAGCTTGACAGAGTCGAAGGAACTNNNNAAGGAACTAACTTACTGCATCCACACCCACTTTCATGCCCTTTTTGACTGCTGAGACAGGGCAGTATAAAAACATTTTAGTCCATATAATCATCAGAGTCAAAGGTATCTAGAAGAAGTGAGACAATGAAATGTGACAGAGGGAAGAGTAGGCTGGAAATGTTCTTACTTCTGAGAAAAGACTGTGTAAATCTGGTCCTTGCTCCTGTACTTTGAAAACTAGCATTTTACTTTAAGAGACGGCTTAAGAGTTGTAAACAAACCGAACCCTGGAAGTCCTCTGGGAGGTGGAAAGTTAACACCGCCTTCCTGCTTCCCAAGAGACACTGCATG
>VXAV01010020.1:0-13185 GCA_013399715.1 Alectura lathami | reverse complement strand
AACTGGGACAGCTGAGTGACACAACTGCTCCTGGGGGCTGCTGAGGCCAACACGGGCTGGCCAAGGCCAGGTGCAGGCATCTGCCCTTGCAAAGAGGGGATCGTGGATCTGCTCCAGAGAAAGCAGAGCAGGAACAGGCAGTGAGCCAGAGCCATCTGCAAAGTGACCTAGAGCTAAAGCAGACCTCTCACACCCCGGGCAAGGCTCCAGCTGTCTCCTCAAGGCGTCCATCACAGATCCGAGCTATAAGGATGGATATGTAAGTGTGCGTCCCAGTGCTGCCTGCCTCATGGTGGCCACAGGGACGTGACACTGAGGTGTCCCTGCTCTGTCCCTCAAGCAGTATATCCATGGGGACAGGGCAGTGCAGCTGCTTTGCACTAAGCTCTTCCTTTCCCTGGCCAACCCCCAAAGCAGTAATGGAAGCTGTGTGGGCGTATTTGTCCTCCCCTTGGTCCCTCCTCTTCATACCTGGGTCTCCCTGCTTCTCCTGGTTTCCATGGCACACATTTGGGCAGTAATTATAAGGATGCTGCAGATGAACTCACTGCTACATTCAGTCTGGGTGCTGAGGTCACCATCTGCACACTAGCAATAATTACAGCTGTGAACACAGTCAAATAAATCTCCACTTGAAGCCCAGGTCTATAGGAAAAAAAAAAAAAAAAAAAACTCGGAGCTCTTGAAAGAATGTGAGATAAAGGAACACTCCCTGCCAGGGATTTGCCATTTTCTCGCTGTGATCTGGAGAGCACAAGCATCTAAAGCAGCGTGCTCCTGCGCAGCACCTGAGCAGAACGGTACTGCCTGAACGAGCCGGAGCACACGCTGCCACAAGGGGCTGGGCAGCAGAGCTCAGCACAGGGTTCTGGGCCTCCCAACGGGGTAGCAGCCCTGCTGAAAGCCTCTGCTGTGCCGCTGGATTCCTGCTGGGTGCAAAAAGTAACAGCCTCAAGGAGCCAGAGCTGTGTGGAGCAGGGGCACTGGGGGTTGGCCCTTGCTGCCCCTCTCCCAAAGCCCTTTGCTAGAAATCACAGCGCTCACGTGGTCCCACAGGCGATCGTCCCTCGGGTGCCTGCTTCCCCACTGCCANCGTCCCTCGGGTGCCTGCTTCCCCACTGCCAGAGACATGGGTGGGCCGCTGCAGCTTTGACCCTCATCAGGGCCAAGCAGTGCAGATTGGGCCTGCTGTGACACAAGAGCCGTGCGGTGCAGCCGGCGGGGCTGAACGTGACGGTGGTGGCACCGGGGTGTCCCCAGGTGAAAGCCAAGCTGGCTGTGGTGTGAGTTGTCTGGCAGAGGTGGGCCCGGGCAGTCTGCGGGCCAAGCGCTGGCTGTAAATCCGTCGGGGTAAGGCCTGGGGAGGGCGAGGAGCTGTTAAGCTAATGGACTGTGTTGTCACAAGGATGAAGAGCAGGAAATAAACCCAGGCAGGAAAGGGGGAGGGTCTCCCTAGCCAGTGGGGCTGGGGAAGTGAGGCTGGTGTAGGGGAGCTGCAGCCCCCCTGAAGTGTCAGCCACAGAGATCCCCAAAGGGAGGGAGGCAGTGGTGCGGGGACACGTACCCCTCATCTCCCTCCTGTCCGTACGAGGACACCTTGGGCTTGCAGGGGGCTTGTCACAGGCACCACAGGGGGCTGAGGAGCATGGGTGAGCGCACGGCAAGGGGAGGGCGGTATGGGGCCAGGGCCTGGCTGGGATGGCGGCGCAGGGCCGCAGGCTGGCGGGGCTGGTGCATGGCCGGTGTGCCCGCCGGAGCAAGAGGTGACGTCTGAGGGCTTGGGGCGCAGAGCCCATGAATCACGGCTTGGTCTCGCTTGATCATTTCCGTGTCAGTGACCAGAAACCGCAATGATTTCCATGCCATTCCGAGCACAAAAAGCAGCTAGGAACCAGGAGCTGAGTGTCAGCAGAGGGGTGCGTGTGTGTGGAAATAGCGTAAGATTAATTGCAGGAGGAACAACTACGATTGTTGATAAATCAGCTCCTGTTATGGCAAGTACCCGTGGTCCTGTAACTATCTACCATTCTCAAGCTGAGATGAATGAACTAGCTAATTGTTTGCTGTGCTGAAAAGCAATCTTCAGGGAGCAGCACATTACATTAAATGAGTCAGCTCTGTGCTGGCAGCACTATTACCAAATATTATAATATTTAACTGGACAATTTCTACTCAAGCTCAGTGTTGATGGAGAACAGTGTTGATTTCATCAATATATAAAGAAAGAAAGACAGCGGTTACTGTTTGTTTCCTGATGAGCAGAGATATGGAAAAGAAAAAAAAAAAAAAAAAAAAAAAAAAAAGGATCATTTTACTTGTTAGTGCACTTTTGAAATTTGTCACGTGTATTTCAGCACTGCTTCCAGAAACTTAATTGAAAGTTCTGGTGTCTGTTGTTGTATGGGGAGAGCCATATGCTGTGGAAAGACATGAATTGTTTTTTATAGTTCAGAAAGATTATAAAAGCATCAAATCCCAACTGTTGTGGCAATGCATGCAGAGAGCAGGAATAAATCTAGGAGTTCCTACTGTAAGGAGATCAGAAACCTGACAACAACAAAAAAGGAGAGGCTGTGAAAACACAGCTTCATTGTGCTGTTTGATAGTGTAGGTAATCGTTGTTGACTGATCTACTTAAGGGCTGCAGGAATGTCTCCATCCCTGCACAGGACAGGATGTGTACAGTCAGTTGTTTGTGAGGTGCTTGTGGTGCTTGGCAATCCAGATTGCTGGTCTGTCTTTGAAAATCCTAGTTAGTCATCCCCTACCATCCCATTCATCCTTTCTTATTACTGTTTCCAAAGCTCTCTTGGCTGAAAAATAATGTCAGTGAATAGCACATTGAGAAACAAACAAGCTTCATGGTGCCAATCCCCAGCAGCATCAGGAGCTGAGCCGTGAATCCAAGGAGCACGCTGGTGAGAACAGTGCTCCCGAGATCCTCATGTCAGAGCTTCCTTGGGAAGTTCTGGAGTCCCTCTGTGATCATCTCATTGAAGACAGCCTCTGCAAAATGACTGAGTGAGAGCAAAGGCATGAAACCACAGCCCTGATGATGTAAGTTGCACTGTCTAAGGAGAGCAGTGCGGGTGGCTGAGGGTGTTTATGCAGTGCCATCCCAGAGAGACAAAGTCCTCATCCATCTGTTGGAGATGTCCACAAGCACATGGTTTGCCGAGCACAAGTGTCACAGTTTGGAAGAAGCACGGTTTATTTGGCAATAAAGTTGCAGAGTGATAACAGTTGGTTATTGAGTTTTGCTCCTTTAGTTTAGTTGGAATTTCTGTTTGGATAGGCTGTTAGCAGCCCTGTCACTTACACAGCAATCCCAGTACAATTCCACACCTCTCCTGTGCCTCCTCTGCCCACTGTTTCACTGTTTTCAGTCCTTTCCTTCTGCAGGTCATCATCAAAAAGTGCATAGTTTTACATATATTCTTAAGCCCCGAAATAAATTGAGCCCCCGTTTAAAATTAGATACATGCCTAGCATTTTGTGTGCTGGGGAAGAAAGGGGCTGTCACCCAAGCAGGTGTGCATGTCCTGGACTGCAACATGCCACAAGTCAGGAACAAGCAGAAGCAGAAATTGCTCCAGACCATGTTTGCATGATGTGGCAAAAAAAAAAAAGAGAGTCTTTTCAAAGTCATGATGTAGGTGGGACTGCAGCAGATACAGTAATGAAATAATAACAGCCACGTCAGAAGTGGTAACTCAGTCTTTTCCTAATTCTGCATTTCACTCTTTTATACATATGCCATATGTTTCTGGGGTGTGTTTAGCAGCTTGAGTGGTGACCAGAGGAGAATAAAAGTTCAGAAAAAAACCTGCTCAGACCTGAGGAAACAGTGCTGGGATCCAGCAATCTGCTGTCAAGGCCTTAGAAGTTCACTGGCCTATTAAACCTTGAGATGAAGTGGCTGCTCTGGAACATACTCACTCACTTGCACTGCAGATGGCATGTGACTGTCTCTTAGACACAATTCAGAGCAAAGAGGTGGGAAGAGCATCTCTGAGAGATGCTCCAGGAGTGACAATGAGATCCAAAAGTCATTTTCAAGTACCACAGCGGACTCCCCACAATTGCAAATGGGAGGTCAGATCAGGATGGAGGTGAGCTTACAAGTGGCCACCTTACTCTGAGGCTGATCTCCAAGTCTGTGTCCTGGGGAGGGGGGAGATGTCTCATTCTCTCCCAGGGCCAGTGGTGACCAAGGGCTCGGCAGTGGATGGAAGGTACGCAGCCTGCATTTGGGTAGGGGGTCTCTGTAGGCTCCTTCCATCTCATCCAAGTCATCTGCAGCAGCCGTCCCTTGGAAGGGCGCTAGGTACTGTGCTGTTCCCAGACAATCAGAGATTTTCTAGAACTTATCATTCTTCTCGGCATTTGCAATCTTTCCCCTTCAGTGTTGGCAAAGCAGAGCTGGGGGAATGCTTCTGCTCTGTGCTGTACGCATGAGAGCAGCAGGAGCACTTGCAAACATGGTCACGCAGGAAAAGCAGATTTTGAATGGCTTGATGGGTCTTTGATTCCAAATGTATATATAAAAATATATATATGGCATCATGAGTCATGCCAGTGCTCTGTGAGAGCATCATCTTAACGCACAGGAGGACAGCGGAAAGTGTGTATGACCAACAGCTAATTTTGAGGTCTCCCCCTGAGCCAGATGCCCACCAGTGCTGTCGGCCTAACAGATCTCAGGGCATTTGGGAACTCTGCAGCGTCCAGGAGCCAAGCCTCTCACCGTGCAAATCAAACAGCAGCCTGAAAGAGCCCCCAGGTGCCTTGTCCATGCCAGGCTTTGGAGAACGTCCGTTTGCCTTTCATTGTAAAGAACCATGTTGGTTTTAAGCTGCAGAAATAGGAAATGTCATGTCTGAAATGACCGAGTGTCTATTCCCTCCGTCTTTTACATGCAGAGAGAAATTTCCACCTTGCAAGGGGGTCACACAAGGACCATGTCGCCCTTGGATCTCATCTTTGCCCCTCTGCGTTACAGAGTTTTTGGCGAAACAGTGATGGTTGTGACAACCATTGTCGGCTCACAGGATGATATTCCTTATGCATCAGTGTCTTAGAAGTCCAAATGGGCTGGGAAACCCAGGGCTGGCTGTATTGTTTCAGAAACAAACTGCAGAGACGTTAGAGCAAGCAGACGGAAGGAAAGCACACCAGTTTGTGCTCTACTGGAAACACACACAGGAGCAGGACCTTCTTAAGGAGGAGATGTCTGCAGGTGGCTGAATTTAAATTCCCAGTGACTAGGACACACAAAGAGATCGTGACAGGCAGGCTTAAAAATTTATATACAGAAGCCAAGCCAATTATAAAAATTGAAAACTGCAAATTTGACAGCACCAAATAATCCAAAGTCTGGCATCAGTCAGAGGAGGAGTCAGCCTTAAACCCAAGCTTGAGACGTTGCCCCTTTGCCTGCCAAATTTCAGTCCACATCTGACTGCTGTAATGGGCCCAAGTGCTGCAATGCCCCACAGGGCATGCAGGAATCTTTGTGAGATACAAGCAGCCAGTGCCTTGCCACACGCCTCCCTGTGCCGCCTTGCCTCTGCCAGAAGCTGCAGCAGCTTGTTCAGCTTGTTAGAGATTATTGACAGAACATTTCTTGCCACGAGGAGCATTTTTTCACTCCTGATGGAGACCCAGCCACAGCAGCCGGGTGCTCAGAGCTGCCCAGCAGGGTGAAGGCAGCGTGTGGGCACCCAGCGAGGTGCTAGAGGCCACTTTGCTCCCATTGAAGGGCAAGGCAGTGAAGCGGCAAAGCTCAGTTACTCACAGGCTATGGCCAGGCAATGCTCAGCATTCTTGGATGAACCAGTTTGAAATGTTCACTGGAGAACAATAATTTGCCCGTGTTGCCAGGCCCCTTTCTCTCACTTCTCAGTTAGTGTTTATGTTTTACAGTGCACAGAAAGGGAGAATGAGCTCAAGCCTGTCAAGGAACTTCTGAGGAAAGAGGCCTTGTGAAGGTGATAGGCAGTGACTGACTTTCTTTACTGTTTACCAGTTGTGTATCTCCCCAAGAGCTTCTACGTGTTGCTCTTGTCCTGCATCCTATTTTAGGGGAAAACACTGTGAGAAAGTGCAAGCCACAGTGGTTCCTTCCTCCTTAGTAACTGTCTCCTTTGCTGCAGCTGATGTGTACGCACCCCAGGGCAAAGGCTTAGCGGCCGTTTGCAGGAGGATCTGTGGCCAGGCGGCTCTCTGGGTCCTGCTGACCTGATTGCTAGGTGGGGTCGTGTTGTAGAGCTGAGGAGGCAAAGTCGCTGGGTGAAGTAACCTCAAATAAAATTTCTACCCATAGACAGCAAGACAAAAATAGTACATTTTCTGAGCTGTTGAAACAGAAGCTGATTGTCTGTGCAGTATAACACTGTTTAGTGATCTACAAAAACAGCACACTCCATTTATTCTAACACGGCGAAGTCCTAATGGCAAGAACAATGAATTCAGCACATCACCCATCATCCTCACCACCTTCAGCGGGGTAGACAGAGTGCAGTGCCGGCTGTGCCACCACACCAGCCGTCTCTGTGCCTGGTCTGTAGCCACCCAGAAGGCTGAGGACCCATTGCATCCGGCAGCTGGGTCTGGGGAACAGGATGGCTGCTGGAGACCGGTGGCACCTGCTCTCCTACTCGATGGCTTTCTGTGGCTCCTTGTGGGGCTGGGGGCTAACAGCAGGTGCTCCTAGCTGGGGGTCTTAGGAGGAAGGTCAGGTTGGTCTGGGGATACCCTGGGGTCTTGCTTGCTGTTGGCAGGAGCATGGCCAAAGCTTGAAAAACTGCTGGATCTTGAGCTCTGTGCAGGCAGCTCCGTGGCATTTCTTCACTAACAGCAACACCGGGCTTCTGCAAGGGCCTCCAGGCTCCGCAGCTTAGTCCTCATTACAGGGTATTTACACCTGTTTGCTGCCTCCTCTTCACAGTGCTTTGATTGTGTGAGCAATTAGCAGGTCTGGCGCTAGGAAAAGGTGTTGTGGCTTGCACTGCAGGACAGGAGCAGGAGTTATTTTTAGGTCTGTAGAGCTGCGGCCATAGCACCCCTGCGCTGATCCGCTACCCAGGGCAGCACCCTCCTGTCTGGTGGGATAACGATTGCTAAAGAGGGGGGAAGGCTGAGCTGGAGACCCCAGCACCTCTGAGCTACTGCCTGCTTGCTAACGCCCGCATCATGCTGACACTCACTGCTGTGCTCACTTCCCTTCACAGTGAAACTGGCAGGGAGACTGACTCTTAATGGGACAACCAGGGATACATTTTGGACCAGCCAGGCAGGTCACTGGAAAAAAGGCGTGTTCATAGCCAAGGAGCAAGGTGGTTGTTTGGCCACTGGTGTGAATGTGGAAAGACTACAGCTAAATCAGCTTATTTTTCTTGCCATTTGCAAAAATAAACAGAAGTCTCTGAGCTCCCCGCTGCAAAGTCTATGCAAATTTAGATTTCATGCATCTGAGTCCACAGTTCTGAAAGTCAGCAGATGTCCCAGGAGCTACTCCTGGTATGGAATCAGGGGTTTGGAGGATCTTTGACTGCTCTCGACTCTAGAGCTGCAGAATGCATGCCTTCTGGCTGCTGTGTGGGGTGAGACTAGCTATGTCCCGTCCCAAGAGAGCTGGCTTTGTCCTGAGTCCTGAAACTTAAAAGAATAAAAACCCAAACCAGTTGGAGAGCTCTGGAGGCCAAAGGCAAAAGTCTCTGTAGGCGTGGTGCAAAAGCCTTTCCCACTTCCAGCAAGTAGTTGTGTCAGCGGGGAGCTGGCCCTGTCCTGTCCTGCCAGTTGTGTTGATTCCCTTTTCACAGCCAGGAGACTGAGTTGAGGAGGATTATCCTCTGCAGCTCTCACGGTACCTGAGGACCTGGCAGTGCTCTTCCTGCTGTCCCTGCTGCAGGTCATACAACATGGACTTAATACCTATTCCCACATAGGCCCAGTGTGTTTCTATCACTGTGAGTCAGTGGAGTATAGCAGGCCCAGAAAAATGCTGTGCAAGGTACAATGTGACTCACATAATAGCTTTGGTTCAGGGAGTGTGTCCTGTGTGCTGTCTTCAGGTCTGTACCGTCCCCTTTCATGTTGCTGAAATCTCCACTTCGGTGTGCTATTGCACTGAATTCATACCCTGCTCCCAGGGGATCTGAGTGTACCTCAGAATTTTGGGACAAGTTCTACCAAACCCAAGGTCTCTGGGCACACAGGCAAGCACAACACTGCTGAGCTGGAGAGAAGGAAAGGACGCAGCTGGTGAGAGCAGTGGTGTTCGCAGAGCATCCCAGCGTGGCTGCAGGCACCCTGCACCACAGCCAGCCTTGTGCTCCAGCAGGCAAAGGACCAGTTCTGTCACAAGAAAGAGGACACAGGAGGTAGGAGGAGGAGGTGATGCAGCAAATATGCCCCTTCAAAAGCAGGACATGAGGAGTCAGGAACAAGCATAGCAGCTCATCTCCACCGTGGTTGACCCAGTTGCATTGAGTCAGACTGTCCTGAAGGACATCTGTCTTGACATCCAGAAGATCTTGTTGTTTCTTCCTGCCTTTATTTTCCTATTTAGTCTTACATCTTCCAACATCGGCCCAAGTAGAAAATCTCTACGAAAACCATGCATGTCTGTGGGCCTGACAGCTTGGCTTTTTCTAAGGGAAAAGGCCAAAGGACAGTACCAGCTTCCAGGAGCTTGGAGACACCATGAGAAAGTAGCCAGAGGGAAGCAGGAATAGTCAGGAGCTCCACGTGAAGAAGGTAATGAGAACCGGTTTTAAACATCTTGCCTTGACCACAAAAGGCAGGCCCAACAGGGCCCCACGTGGAGCTCAGCACCGCTGACTGGAGTAGTGTTCTCCAGCGATGAAACAAGCCAGAGGTTTTGGGGAGAGGATGGTCTTAGGATGATTTAAGGGTGACTTCGGAAGGCATCATCAACTCTGGAAAAATCATGATGGTGGCCAAAGCCCCCGGCAGCCTCAGCAGGGTGTTGGATCTGAGGTGGCTAGAGGGACTTTGCCCATCTGTTTGTTCCGTCTGAGCCACGCTAGGGTGGTGCAGCCAGTATCACCACCCAGGGGGATGGCAGAGCAGCAGTACTTGGGCCAGGATTAAGGTTCCTGCAACCTGTGCTGGTGCACCAGCAGTGCTGATGCTCATTGCACTAACATAAATGCTGCGCTGGTGGTGTGACCTCCTGCTGATGATCCCAGCATGATGGACCAGGCTGAGTGCTGCTACAAGGGAGAGCAAGAGTGTGCAGCTAGCAGAGGTGCAGCAGACATCAGGATCAGTGCAAAGCTCCAGTGATACTGCAATGTAAGTGATGGAAGAGGAAGGAAATACCACTTCATCCTGGCAATGCAGCTCAGCATCGTCATCTGGGACCTGACTTTCCTCCTGACCTAGTCTGGAGAGCTGCTGGGGGCTTTCCACTGGCTCAGCCTGGGCGCCAGCCTTCTGTCCACAGTGCTGTCTTCCAGGAGCTGGGCACTTCAGCAGGGATACAGTGACATTTGAGGCCAGAATAGTATTTTATGCAGGAAGAGGCATTTTAAAGCAAAGTAAGTGAGGGGTTATTTTATCACAGGCAATACCACAAAATGTGTTTTTCTGTATGAAAGGCCCTTCCTCCACCCCAGGGCAGGAACATTGTACGAGCAACATCGGGCAGCTGCATGTGCTTGATCTGTGGCCTTGCGTCTTCCCAGCCTCGCTGCACCAGCCAGCCTGCTCCCACCCACTCCTGGCAATGCCCCGGCAGACCAAGGGTTCCATGCTCTAAAGGCAAAAGTAGGCTCTGCTGCCATCTGCTTGTGCCTCCTGTATGATTTGGGATGCTGGTCCCTCATTTCCCTGATGAATTCAGGGGATCACTTGCAGCACTAACCTACCAGCTGTCAACAGCAAATTAAAACCTGTTTTAGGCTGGGTTCTGGCTTTCCTCTGGAGGTTATTTTCCACAGGCCAGGCTGTTGGGGCTCAAGGCTTTGCTGTTGTTTTTAGGGCCTTTGGTCTCATGGACCAGGTCCCCAAATTTCTTCTGCCCTGGAGCATTCAGCCTCCTTCCTCTTCTGATGCTGAACATGCACAAGAGGCAGCTTCGCCCTCCATGCCCTGTCCCGCAGAAATGCCACTGTAGAAGCGGTCATGCCCCTCTCTGTAGAGTCTCATGTGTGCTGTTTCAAACCCTGCTCCCAGTATGGGCAATTGTCAACAGCAGGAGAGAATTCAGGATCTCCTGAAGGATGCTGACTGTTTTCAGCTCCCCATGAAGGCAGAGGCTGGGTAGGCACCACAGCTCAGAGTCCAGGAGCTTATGCAGAGAGTGACTGATCTGCTTCCTCACTGCTGTGCTTGAAGAAAGATCTCAGAGCAAAGGAAGGCTGAATGTAGTAATCTGTGTTGCAGTCGCTCCTGGGTCATGATGACACCACGGCTAGAGCAGGCAAAGTTCTCCTGGGTCCCAGCTCACCAGGTTAAAGCTGGTGCCGGTGTCGCATTGGAGTGAAGAGGATCGTGAGCAGACCCTCAGCACCCAGCCAGCGCTGAGCCCCACACAGCACCATGCACAGCTGGGGTTGCAGAGGGAGGCAGTGATCCTGTCCAGCAGGATAGGTTTCCACTGGACTTAGGCTCCCTGGCCCTGTCACTTCACAGGCACCTCTTCCAATGCCCGTGTCTTTAACAAAAAAAAAAAAAAAAAAAAAAAAAAAAAAAAAAACATTTGGCTGACAGAGGTCCTCAAAGCTGGCAGGGACATGCTGGGATGTGCTGCTGCTGCCCCAGACAGTAAGCGGCAGCACTTCTTTTCCCCTTTCCCTCTTCCACACTCCACCTTCTGCTTCCAGCTCCCTTTTTTGACCATGCATGACATTAGCAGCTGTTCTTAGATAATCACAGATGCACAGGAAGCCAAGGCAGCTGACAGAACAAACATCCCGTCTCCTTTCCTTCCCCTGTCTGGTTCTGCTGTCAGTTCCTCTCTGGGGTGGAGGAGCCCAGGTGCTCTCACCAGACAGCTCTGATGAGAGCGTGGCCTCACTGCACAGCACGTTTCTCTGAAATCCCCAGCACCAGGAGCCAAATGAGGATTTTGGTTGTCCCTTTTCCTAAAAGAGGACTTAGTCCTCTTGGTGGCAAAAAATATGCTTCCAAGCATGCCTTCCAGCGGGTCAAACAACAGGCATAAAGGGAGTATCAAAGCCTGTGTTTTTAGGTATACTGCTTATAAGTTGGTTACACATCATTTTGAGGCTGCAGCTCAGTACACTGAGGGCTGAGGGTTCAGTGGTGCCACAACGCCACTTTGCACAGGCTGGGATGCAGTCATGGTGTGGGCAAGGCACAGCCTGTCCCATGTCCTGCAGACAGCGCACATGTCCCCAGGAAGCAGGAGTGGGGAGGCTGTGGTACTCATTCACTGTGCAGGGTGCTTTTGCTGATCAGTCTCTGCTAGCCACCTTCCACCAGAGGAGCTACATCAGAAGTGCCTCAAAATGCCTGCGCCTGCATCTCCCACCAGCCCTAGTACCCTAATGCAGGCTGAGAGCTTCCAGCAGGAGCTTGGGCTACATGAGGCCATAAAAGAGTGCATCATCCTGTCCTGGTGTCCCTTCTGAAGACAGGGCTGGGAGGAGGCTGTGCCAGCCTCTGCAGGACACTGGCCCTGGGAAAGGGCAGCCCCACAGGTTGGTGAGTGGACAGACTTGGGTATGAGGGCATGGATTTGCCCTCCCAGATCCACTGCATGCTTCTTGCAGAATCTTGACACAATTCTAAAGCTTTTCAAAGCAAGGATGCCCCATCCCTGCCCCATGGAAGAACTGGGAATGAAAAATCTTTCAAGGGCTACAGGATAATCAGATGCAGCAGGACGGCCGTATCAGCTCCTGGAGAGACAGCACTGTGTGCAGAGAGCTGCAAGTGGGAGGTGGCTACAAGGATACTCCGAAGCCATTTCAGGCCAGTGCTCAATGGCACCCTGATGCCTTCTCTCTGGAGATGCTTCTGATGATATAAGTCAGCTCATCCTGCCTGGCAGTACATTACACTTAGCAGTCAGCAGCACAAGATGCCCTGATGATAAATAGTTTCAAAGACAAGACTAGGTAGGGCTCAATATATTATCATCTTACTATTAACACAGAGCTTCAGGTGCCAAAAAAAGCAGCTTTCCTGGCATGCTGTCAAGGCTGTGATGCCAGACCTGCACTCCAGCTGCAGCTTTGACAATGAGGCTTTTGAGCTGCACGTACTCAGGTGCAGCATGCAAACAAACCACAGAGAAAACAAGCAATTAGTAGGATTCTCAGCCAGGCCTGGCCCAGAAGTTATTTCAGTTCAGGGCCTGTTCAGTGTAGTTCAAGCCCATGGATTGAAGGTCCCAGGGATTCCTCCTCTCTGGGGCTGGTTGAGATGAAGAGTTGCTTCCTACCACTGTTACCAGCAAGGCTGAACCAGACGCACAGCCTACAGGCACCACTGAACACAAGCATGAGGGCAGTTCCTGTGTGCGTATCGATGGGGATGTGCGCTGCACTGGGGCTCAGTGAAAAACCGCTTCATGAATGTCCTTGATATCCAGCTCCCAGGCCTTCAGCCTCACCAGGATCTGGCTCCAGCACTGCCAATAGCACTCACTTGCTGGTCTGGCTCAAAGTTCGCTACTGGATCTGGATCACATACACACACAAGGATGCACCACACACACATCAGGATGCACCACACAGGAAAATCAAAAGAGAGGGCAGCCTGGATGCTTGTTCCTACCTGACCAGCCTGGATCCTTCCCTTTCCCCAGCAGTGATCCTTCTCTGAACCATCCCATAATGAGTCTTGTGCAATCTCCAAATTATCTCATTTAGTCCCCAGATTTCTCCTACATGTTCCACAGGAAGCCCTGGGCACTTTAACTTGCACAGGTTTCCAGAGAGTTTCTGCTGCTAAATCCTTGGGCAAGGTTTGCCACAGCAGCAAAGGCGTGATTGCACCACAGTGATGGTTTTAGGGATGCAGAGGGGCCAGGTTAGCTGAGGATGGCACTGCCTCATTTCCACAGATCACTCTCCGTTTGAATCATAGGATCACAGAATCAATCACAGCATGGCTGGGTTGGAAGAGATCTTAGAGCCCCCCCAGCCCCAGCCTCTGCCGGGGGCTGGCTGCCACCCCCAGATCAGG